>JAOTQR010133995.1:10072-21567 GCA_025774065.1 Solanum ossicruentum | reverse complement strand
TAAAAGTTATGCACATTTAAAGTTGACTCTTGCATTAATAAACACCCAAAACTCAAATTCGTAAGGAAGTCTCGAACTCATCTAAGTACTAGAAGTCTCCAACAATGCTAATACATTCCTAACCTAACAAATGAGGCTTGAAACATAGATACATAAGAGCATGGAGTTACATGTTGTCACACTAATCGATGAGGTATGTTAGATGTCGAGGATCATTAACAACCTAGTGCTCTGATACAAAGTTTGTCATGACCTAAACCTAGGGACTAGACGTGATATGGTGAATAGGGAGCCCAAAAGGATTCCAAATAAGCCTCTTTACATATCATTACACATCTTTGGCCGCAAAAGCAATTAAACAACAATAAGAGAATAGAAATAAGGGCAAAGGGACTAAGGAAATCTTTCATAGCTTAAAACATACAAGAGTCAAGAGAGTTAAAGCTCATAGCATCATTATATAACTTTTCCAACAACACCTCTGAACTTAGAATTGAGTCGGGGCCAAGACAACTTTCGGGCTAACCCTAATAGTCAAAGTATATAATAAGATAAAGCGAGTCTTTGCTTATATAGGAATAAAAGATATCATTCTTTGAGTTAAGGACTCACCAATCTTGCTTGAAGAGGTAGTGATATCCACATAGAGGAAGGTGATCAAGAGGAGCTCTGGTTCCTACATGGTAATATCATGTACCCATAAAGTATGTGTTAGTACATTTGAATGTACTAAGTATGTAGGATGTAATGCAACAAATAGGCAACACAATCGAAATGCATAATTGTAAGCAAGAGATAGTATATTAGCAACTAGGCATGCATGAATAATGCTTGAAGTAAAACATGTTTATTTAGAATATATTATATGTGTAGAAAGAGACTATCATCATATACCAGGAAACTTAGTACTTGGAATCCAAGGCATGCCACCCACCTGGAAGGTGGATGAGGTATATACCCCACATCTATGGTAGTACAAGATTGCCACCAGCTAACAAAGAGGATGAGGTATACACCCCTCATATATAGTAGTATGGGATTGCCACCACCTGACAAGGTGTATGAGGTATATACCTCTCTTCTTTGGTATCGTCACCTGCAACACTATAGATACTTTCCATGATAACAACTCGTATATATATATATATATTTTCATCATCATAAAGTCATTCAAGTCATAGGTCATGCAATGGATCATCAATAGCTCAAGAATAAAAAATCAAACATTTTATCAAACACTTGGTGGATTTGTAAGGTTAGTGTAAAACCATACAATTCAAGAGTGTATTCATGATAGAAGAATTGAAGAAGATCAACCCACCAACACTTGGTAATGCCCTCATGCAATATACATTGAAACCCTTCGTCCAATCTCAAAATTAATCATAGATTTATACCTCAAAACATACTTAAATAGTCACACATTTATGAAACCCCAACAGAGTTCATTGTCAAATTTATTATAAGTAAGACCCAAAAGTAAATAAACTTAGAAACATATAATTTATGTAAAAAGGAAGGTTAGGCACCATGGGGGAAATGACCCAATGGTTGAATCCCATATACCTCAACTTTGGAGAATTCCTTGATGAAGATTGAGATAAGATCATTAAGTTTGAATGAATTTCTTAACATCCTGAATGCGTTTGGGACCCTTGATTTTGAGTGAAATATTTGTCTAAGTGTTTGAGAAGGTTTTATGGAATGCCTTGTATGATATGAGGTTGAAAAATAACTAAGTTTAGGTTTTTTTATGCATAGGAAGGCTTAGGCTTAAGACCCAAAGTCTTGGACCGAAACAGAAAATTGAACCAAAAATAACATTGATCCGCGCCCTGGCCGTGGCGCACCATGGGCACGAATCGTCTCTAGAAAATAATATTTTTGGCAAATAAAATTTTGATACAGTTACTCTAAGATTGGGGTTCGACTCGTTCCCGGCTCAATTTTTCCTCCTGATCATGAATATGAAGTTGGATTTTAGATGTCACGCATGTATTTATAAATATATGGAAATTATGATTATGAGCATTTCTAAGGCACATTTTTGAGCACTTTTGTGGGACCTTTCATCAGTGGTGAGGCTCAGACTTTGAGTCGTCGTGGATCTTTGGGCCTTTTTTATTTTCTTATCTTATTCAGATGATGTATCAGATATTTGTGAGAGAGTATTTTATTTGCTTGTGAGACAATTGTATTTACTCTTCAGTATCGTTTTAGATGTTCTTGTACACATGATTCCATGTTTTGAGAGATTTCTTATATTTTATGATTTTTTCACTTTATTACTTTTTCTTTAGTTTTGATCTATTTTTGGGTCATGACAGATAAGATTAAGAATGAGACCATTCAAGAGAAGTTAGAGGTGGCCCATACGGGTGACAAGATAAAGGAAGTGAGGCTGCAATGGTTTGGACATGTGTAGAGAAAAAGTACCAATGCTCCTACTAGGAAGAGCGAGAGGTTGGATTAGGGTTACATAGAGGAATAGAGGTAAACCAAAAAAGTATTGGGGGAGGTGCTCAGACAAGATATGGGGAAACTTCATCTCACCGAGGTCATGACCTTAGATCGAAAAGAGTGGAGGTCACGTATAACGGTAGAAGGCTAATAGGTTAGTTGGGGTAGACTGATGTCTGACTTTACGATATAGTAGTAAAGTAGTAGGAATAGTCATATTTTTATATCTTGTGTTGTCATTATCCATCTTATGTTTGTTACTTTTATTGTATTTACATACTATTATTTGCTTTCATTTTAGTCATTTTCCTTTGTTCTATATGTAGTATCTTCTGCTTATGGGACTTGATTTTTGAGATTAGGGTTTTTGAAAATAATTTCACTATCTCTATGAGGTATTGGTGAGGTATACGTACATTTTACTCTCCCTAGACCCCACTTGTAGGATTCCACTAGTATGTTGTTGTTTCTATAATTTAAAAAAATGAAAGGAATAAAAAAATATAAGAAAAGGGAAAAGAACATCCCTATACCATTTATGACAAAAAATTATGATGACATGTCAACTTTCTTAAATTACATCTAAATGTCAACATTTTGTTTACAAAACAATACAAGCGTATACACAAATTAATATGTGTGATAATATATATATATATATATATATGTTTCATCCATCTCTTTTGTTCCTATCCTTGATTTATCGAGATATGATAATATTTTTTCCATTAATTTTTCTAGTTGTATGGATCTCTAAACTTTTTATTTTTCTTGGAAACGATATGCACACCTCTTACTTTTGTCTTTTCAATTCACCATCGACACATCTTTTCAGTCTCTTACCATTTGCATACTATTTGTTTGTTCAATTCACTGTTTCATCTACATTTCTTCATCATTCTCAGTGATATTGTTAGTTTTCTGATTATTTTCTTTTCAAGTACGAAATACTGATATTGAGATTTCAGTTGAACAAAGACAAGAAAATTATAGACAGTACATGCAAGGTACATTTTTTGCGTGAGCTCATTTTTTTTTCTTAATAACAATATTTTTTTCATTTTTTTGATTCCCTTTTATAAAATTGTTGTTTTCGTAGTCTGGTGTTGTTTGTGGAAATAAAGTTGATAATTCAAAAGTTATGAAGCCCAAGAAGAGGAAGGGAAAATTTTTTAATCAAGCCTCAAATGTATGTAATACTAATTTTTCTCTTTTTCATTTTTTAATGTGTTTATTTTGAAATTTTTTTTAAAAATTTCGTGGCTGCCTTTAATTTTTATTTTTAAGAATTTTGGACTATGCTGACGTAGTTAGTAGCACATAGTTGGTGTTTTGCTTGAGTTACTTTTTGGTTCTATTTTGCGTTTATGTAAAACCAATTGATTAAAAAAAGGTTGCTGAAATTCTTAAAAGTGTAATTGGTGTAGTCTGTAGAAATATTTGATGATAAATTCAATGGGATAGGGTTATCCTTTCTAATAATTTCATTGTCAAATATTATTTTTTAATTAGTGATGCATTAGTTTGGTATTATTTGGTGTTCATAATAAATCAAATACGCTAATGGGTTCTATGTATTTGTTGATACCACCGTTGGTGTGTATATTATATATATATAGTTGGTATATTTTCATGCATTAGTTGATTAATTGTGTGGTAGTTGGTATGTGATTGTTGTATTAGATTTATAACAATATATTACAAATCATATATTTTGCTATTAAAAATAATAAACGATAATGAATAACACAGGTAAGTATGTTGGTTACAAGATTGAAAGTGTTATTTTTTATCCAACTGGTGGATTTCAAGAATTGCCCGATACTGTTGCTTCACAAATTAGTATGGACACAACTGATGGTGCGAGCATGTGTAGTTGAAGGTGCAGGTATCAACGGAGTACCTTCATATAGTTACAGATGGTGCAAAATGGATCACGGTGTGTCTAAATATAGGAATGTTTAATTGTGGAAGGTTCCAACATGATGAAATTCCTTGTAGACATGCAATTGTGGCGATTGAGTTCGAAAACAAATATGACTGTTGTTTTGTGTATTACAGTAATAAAAATTTTGAAGATACTTATGCAGTACCAATTGAACTGTTGTCATGCGAGAGCACTTGGGCTATTCGAGATGCTGTTTTGGATGAGACTGTACTATCACCATTTGTAAGGTGAAACCCTGGGAGGCCACAAAATTATGATCGCAAGAAGAAAATCACTGAAATGAAATTCAAGAAACCTTTCATCAATCTCGGATGGGGCCAAAGATTCACTATTTTTTGGCTTTGGGGTATGATGGAATAAATCAAAATGGCTCTTTAAACTGTTTACGCTTCTTTCAATTATGAAGTAGTAATTAGTCAATGCAACTTTCGACGCTCATCATGGGTCATCCAGAAACAGTCGCTCTATGTTTTTAAACATACGGGTCAGGTTGCATACATCCGATCCACCTTACCCCTCAATGGGCGGGGGCCTTTGAGGCACTGGGGTAATGTTGTTGTTGTTGTTGAAATTCAAGAAACCATAACCGGACATTTTACCAAACACTTGGCGAGTGTGTAATGGGGGTTTAAGACCATGCAATTTAGAGATGAAATCATGCAAGAAAATCTGTTGTAAAACCATCAATCAATAACTTGCAACACCCTCATGCAATATACATCAAAACTCCACATAAAATCTTATAGTAGATCTAACAATTATAGCTCAAAACATAGTAAAATAGTCACAACTTTAATAGCTTTAACACAGTTCATTGACATGTTCATAATAGTAAACTCATTTGAAATATCAACCTTAAATCATGCAAATTGAGTAAAAAGTAAATTAGAACACCATAGGTGAAACGACCCAATGGCTAAAACCTACATACCTTTGCTTTGGAGATGAGCTTATTGAAGATTGGAGATGGATACTCGAAGTTTGAAGGAGAATCTTGAAATCCGTAAGAGGGTTTGAGACTTGAATCTTGAGAGAGTTATAAGACTAAGGGTTTGAGTGAGTTTTGGAAAATGTCTTGAGAGATATGAGGGTGAAATAATGTTTAGGTGTTTTCTTGGGAAGCCTTAGGCCCAATACATAAAACTCTTGGACCGAAAATTAAAAACTGGACAGAAACTACACTAGGGCGCATCGCGCCCCAGACACGGAGAGGCCACTGGAATGCACCACTTTGAATTTTTAAATTGTGAATCGTTCACTGTAAAATCGGGGTTAGACCATTTTCCCCCTAGTTTTAACCCCCTGAACACGAATATGAAGTTATATTTTTGAAATAATTTAAGGATTTTGAGATATATGGAAATTGATATTTCGGCCTTTTCTGAGGCACATATTTGGGCACTTTTTGGGTATTTTCAATATCTCCCCCTTTGGAACATTCGTCCCCGAATATAAACAAAACGTACATGAGAAGAGTGGTCATGAATCAATCATCCCCAACAATAATGCAACATTACATTTAAAACACCATTTTCAAAATCTCAACATAAGTGTAAAATTATCATAAACTTGCCAACTTAAACATAAATCCATATGAATGACAAGGGGGATGAAACATAAGACTTGGAATCATAGAAAGGACTAGACATGTCATCATAAACTTGAATAGAATTAAAGAAATATGTATATTGCTTCTCCATGCCCGCACCGGCTCCCCGAGAAACACATACGAATAAACGACTCTTCCAAAGGGCCTTGACAAACACTATATCCTCATCTATCAACTTCTCCACTCATCCAGCCAACACCTCAACTGAGACCTCCTTCTAAGACCACTTATCCACCACCTTACCAACAACTTCAAAGACTTCTATGGCATAAGAGTCACCAACACATTCCCTCAACCTAGAAGCGTAAAGAAAGGAACAGACCACATCTACATCCATAGTCAAATCCCTAAACTTATGCAATCTTACCAACCTCCCTCTACAATCTATAAAGACTCACAATCCTCAAATCAATTGTCAATCTTAAATATCCCTAACCCACTTGGTACCATAACCACCATCTCTCCCTTGTGATACAACCTCCACTCTATCATCTTCTCACCCAAAACTTCCAACTCTAATAAGGTGGTATCAAGGCCTTAATCTAGACCTCTTAACCCAAGAGGATTTGGAACCATCAAGAATGATACACCACCATGCTCAACTTCCCTCAACCTAACTCCCAATCTAACCCATCGATGGACCCTACTAGTCTCCTCTTTGCCATCATCAATAATACTTGCTAGGCTATCCAGAGCACCGACCGTAACATTAGCCTTGCCGAGGAAAAATAATGCACACTCATTCATAATTCTTAAAGAATCCTAACCAACTTTTTATTACTCGCAATTCATACTTATTATATTTCGCAAACAACCTCTCATTCTCAGAGACTTGCAGCACTACCACTAAATGAATCACAAGCTCTAAACAAATCAGTACCTCATCACTAGAGACCACCACAAACATATCAAGGTAGGGTTTTAAGACCCTATTCAAGAAACCCATAAACACCAATGGTGCATAAGTCAACCAAACAACTCCATCAATACTAATAATGCTCACTCCTAGACTGAAAAGACACTTAGGGATATCACCTACCCTCATCCTCACTTGGGGACAAAAACCCGAACCTCAAATCAATCTTAGAGAAATGACTAACTCATCCTAGTTGACCAAATATATCAACCATCCTCAACCATCATATTACAACATTATGTGTTCTACACTCATTGGAAACATGTTATGCAAGTAGCCCAACTACCCCCAAGACCTCCCAAAAATCAACCTAGGGTCAACCAAGATCACAAGACAAGACTCTATGGAACAAGAACATCGGGCAACCATTATAGACCCCTACAAGCCACAAAAGACTCATGCAACCATCTAGGACATACACATGAATCCTACTAGGACAAAGGAACAACACAAGGGATAGCAACTCTCAAACCTATCAACTCACCTTACCCAAAATGTCATTCATAACATTAGCCTTACTTATGGTCAACAGTCATAGGAGGAGCGATAGAAGAGAACCTACTCATAAGCTCTGATAATAGCCCGTTAAACCCAAGAAGCTCCTAATACCCAAGGAAGTCAAGGTCTAGGCTAATCTCTAATCACTTTTATCTTACTAGGGTTTGCCTTAATAACAACACTCGACATCATACAAACTAGGAAGGCAACCTTCTACAACCAAAATTTCCATTCCTCCTATTTAGCATCTAACCTTCTTCCTTAAACTTTGTTGTACTACCCTCGAAAGTCTCACATGCACTACCTCCTTAAGGAACACAAACCATCACACCATTACCAAAACCACCATAGGCCAATTAGTATAGGGGCTAAAAGATCGTATTCATGAGACTCGTAAGCATAACCAGTGTACTAGTCGAACCAAAAGATACTACTCCAAATCCAATTTATCGGAAACGGATATTCAAGGTCTCATTTACCACCAACAACAATTCTAATTACAAAACAACTTAGAATAAACACCTCCAATTATCACAATGTGATTAACTGCAACCCCTTAGAGACCAATGGTACCATATGACAAGAAATAGACCTACCTCCCTTGCTACCATTTGACAATCTCCCACTCAAGGACGGGCTCATTAGGGATTCGAGATGTAACTCTACGGATCCTACAACTCCAAAGGCACAACATACATGAAACTATCCCAATCCAATAATGACATCAAAATTCACCATGCCAACTCCAACAAGCCACAAAGCAACACCTAATGCAATACAAACTCTGATCAACACCTATGAACCTTTTAGCAACAATATGCTCAACAAAAGGATAGAAACCAAAGGTCGACACAACAACTTGGGCACACAAGAAGGCCCTCCACTAGCAACCAAACAGAATAGAGAAGTAATAGTGGCACTCCGA
Organism: Solanum ossicruentum; assembly: GCA_025774065.1. Taxonomy (NCBI): domain Eukaryota; kingdom Viridiplantae; phylum Streptophyta; class Magnoliopsida; order Solanales; family Solanaceae; genus Solanum; species Solanum ossicruentum. The sequence continues at coordinate 13,211 of JAOTQR010133995.1, read as the reverse complement.
GCTATCAATGCAAGCACATCAAAGCCAAAAGAAAATTTTCAACATACCAGTAGCAACATCGGGCGCCTCATCCCCTCCTTGAGCCTCTTGATCGACATCACTACCTTTACTCTTGTATTGACCATATTGGCAATCCAGAATTTTATGGCCTATCTCACCACACCCAAAGCATATACCTGTGTTTCTCCAACACAAGCCACCATGGTCCATCCTACATGTAGGGTACTTGGGATTAGTGGTCCCCCCCATCACCTCCTTTGCTCTTATAGTGTTTACAAGGGCAATCCTTAAACTTATGACCCATCTCCCCACAACCATAACAAGCATTAGTACCTCTCAAGCATAGGACATCATGGCCTCTACCACATATTGGGGGCCTAGCAAAATGCACCAGACCACCTCTATCTCTCCCCTTTTAACTATGGAACTTACCCTCAACACAAGCCCTCTTGGCCTCATTACCTCCCCTGTCACCTCTAGGAGTCTTGGGAGAACTCAATTGTTGGTCAAGGTAAGTTGCCAATGTTGCTGCCTCTTTGTCCACTTTCCAGAGAGCATTGAAAATCTCCACATTCATCATAGCACCATCTTGAGTAGCTTGAGACATATCCTGAAATATAATGGTTAAGGGTTAGCAATAAGCCCTAAGGGATCTAACTCTATCACACGATATAGATCATGAAGAAGTGAAACAATTTCTAAAACGTCTCATAGCCTCCTATTCATAGTTGTCGTGCACAACACACTATGAATAAGACTCTAATCGACGTAGTATGTTAGACTCTGAGGATCTATAAACCTAGTGCTCTGATAACATCTTTGTCACAAACCAAGCTTAGGGCCTAGAAGTGACTGACGAATAAGGAACTCGAAGGAACCCCATCCAAGCCTCCTAGCATATCATTACACATCTTTACTCGCGGAACCAATGTAAAACAATAGAAGAAATATAACCAAAGGGAATTAGGACTAAAGGAGAGATATAATACTCAAGTAACATGTAAAAATGTGGAAAACAATGGTAAGGAACTAAGGCAAAAGATTGCATAACATCGCAATCAAAAGACGAAAGAGTCAAGGCTCATAACATAGAGACATAATACGTCCAATAACACCTCTACTATATAGATAGGAGCAGGGGTCAAGATAAGGCATTCGGGCTCACCCTCGTGGTCAAAATAAAACATAAAGAAGAGTGTCTCAATACATAATAAGAGAAACATGGACTAGGGTCCCCAAAGTGGAGGACTCACCAACTAGCTTGAGTAGCACCAAACTATCTACGTGGAGGAGGAGGATGATCAACTTGGACTTCAGTTCCTACGTGGTGATTTCATGTAGGCAAGAGAATGCATTAGTACATTTGAATATAATAAGTATGTATGATGCAATGCAACAAGAGATGGGCATCATAATCAAAATTCATAACAATAGGCAATAGGCATACTATAACAATATGGCATGTACGATAAATGCATAAGTAAAACATGCTTAAGTAACTCATGCTCAATTTGGATATCATATATGTAGAAGAGATCAAGCTAGATTTCGAAAGTACAAAACCCTTGGTAAGTTGGTGATGATATCACCCTATCACTTAGGTGGTGAAGTACAAACCCTTCACTAGGTTGGTGATGATACCACCCCATCACCCCAGTAGAGAAATAGAAATCCTTCACTAGGTTGGTGATTATGCCACTCCATCACCTCGATGGAGAAGTACAAACCCTTAACTAGATTGATGAGTACAAACCCCCATCTAGGCTATTCGGGCTCTTAGTCCCCGCGGATAGGGAATAGTCTAATGCAACACTTTATATAGATTATATAATATACATAAGCTTTTTTCATCAGCATAACATCTTTCATATCATATCTCTTGCTTTAGATATTCAATTCCTGAAGAAACCATAACTGGATATTTTATCATATATTTGGTGGGTGTATAATAGGGGTGTAAGACCATGCAATTTAAAGATGAAATCATGCAAGAAAATCTATTGTAAAACAATCAATCAAAACCTTGCAACACCCTCAAGTAATATACATCAAAAATCCTCATCAAATCTTACAATAGATAAAAGATTTATAGCACAAAACATATCAAAATAGTCAGAACTTTCATAGCTTTAACATTGTTCATAATAGTAAACCCATTTGAAAAATAAACCTTAAATCATGCAAGTTGATTAAAAAGGAGATTAGGGAGCCATGGGTGAGAGGACCAATGGCTAAAACCTATATACCTTAGCTTTAGAGATGAGATTGGTGAAAATTGGAGATGGAGACTTGACCGTGAAATTCGGATGTGGGTTTGAGACTTGAATCTTGAGAGAATTATAAAACTAACGGTTTAAGTGAGTTTAGGGAAATGTCTTGGGTGATATGAGGGTGAAATAATGCAAAGTATAGGTGTTTTCTCATCTTGAAAGGTTGAGTCCTAAGGAGTAAAAGTCTTGGACCAAAAATTAAAAGTTGGACAGAAAATACACTAGGGCGCGACGCATCCCAGACGAGGAGAGGCCACTGGAATATGCCACTTTGAATTTTGAAATTGTGATTGCTCACTCTAAAATTGGGGTTAGACCCATTCTGCCCTAATTTAGACCCCCCCCCCTCCGAACACGAATATGAAGTCAAATTTCTGAAATAACACACGGATATTGAGATATATAGAAATTAAAATTCTTGATAATTTTGAGACACATTTTTGGGCAATTTTGATGTTGTTTCAGTCTACATACAACATCATAGATACTTTTCATGAATCCAATACATACATGCAAGCCCTTATCATCATAAAGTCATTTGACTTATAAATCATGTAATAGATTATCCATAATATGTGAATCCTTGTTAAAACATTTTATCAAACACTTGGTGTGTTTCTAATGTTTGTTCAAAATTATACAATTCAAGAGTGAAATGATATGATAAAACTTAGTGCAAATTAACCCATCAACACATAGTAAAAGCCTCATGTTGGGTACCTTTGTGATCTATCATCAAATATCATAATAGATCATAGTTCATAGCTTAAAACATGCATAGTCTCAATAGACAAAACCAATTCATGATATAATCTTGAAATAGATAGACATGCATAATCAATTAACATTTTATAAAAACCCACCATAAT
>JAOTQR010133965.1:0-21571 GCA_025774065.1 Solanum ossicruentum | reverse complement strand
TAACTGGTAGAGGGAGTCCAATATGTTGGTTGGATATGGGAGCAACTTGGGAGTGGAGATTGGTAGTTTGGGATGATGTTTGGGTATCGTGGGGAGTAATAATGGGGAGGAGGCGTTTGGTAGTTTGTGGGTGGAGTTTGATATCCTGGTTGAGCATGAAAGACGGGGAATAAACTTGGAGTAGGTTGAAAATGGATTTGAGGGGGTGTGGACTTTTTGGGGTGGCTGCTAGGGGTTCTCTTCTTATCTTGTATGCTGGAGATAGCTGACACATCTTCTTTCTTTTTCCTCAACATCCCTGACGATCCGGCTGAATTTGATATACGGGTGATCTTTCCCATTTTGAGTCCATCTTCGGTATTCTTACCAATTTTAACTATATCTGTGAATTTTGATCCAACGAGCAACATCATTGTTTCAAAAAACTTAGGCTCCTGGGAGCACACAAACACTTTGATAATCTCCTTTTCAGACATAGGAGGACACACTCTGGCGCCATTCTTCCTCCACCTACAAGCGTATCTCGATAACTCTCGGTTGACTTCTGCCTTATCTTTTCCAATGAATAGCGGCCTAGCACGATCTCAACATTATAAGCAAAATGTTTGACAAAATCTTTTGCCATAGCACTCCAATTGACCCATTGGTGCATTTCTTGTGAGGTAAACCATTCCAAGGCCTCCCCACTCAGGCTTCGACTGAAAAGTCGCATCAATAATGCCTCATTCTTCCCAACCCTATAAGCTGATCACAATATGCCCTCGGATGGGCCAGAGGATTCCCATTTCTGTCAAAAGTCTCAAACTTCAGTATTTTGAATCATTCTAGGAGGTTCAGATCAGGATGAATGCATAAATCCTCATACTTCAGACCTGTAACATATGGTGTATAGCTCCTTCATGGCTTTTGAAATTTCTTCCCTTATATCTAACTTGGCCATCTCCTCCTTGGCTTCCATTCTTTCTCCGTAACGGTCAATCTTGGAGTAAGTGACATGAGGAATTTGTGAATTCGTAAGGATTGGATATGGAAGGGAATTTTAGGAGACACAATTTGGGTGGTAGGTGGGGTGTATTGGTCTGGATCTTGGCTTTCAGGAAGGATTATCTAGGTGTAGGTAGTGTGGGGAATTTGAGAGGAACTGTAAACTTGGGCACTATTAATATTTGGGTTTTGGAGAGGGGTGGTGCTTGAGGAGAAGGATTGGAATGTCTTGTGTTGGGGGTAGTTGAATCAATTGTAGGAGAGGCTTGAGCAGGGGTAATTAGTGGATTTGTTGAGATAGGGATAGGTTGATGAGATAGATTAGGAGAAGGAAAATGGAATGGAGGCCTCCCATCTTCTGGACGAGGAAGATTAGCAGTGATAGCCAAATTTGCCAACTCTTGAAGAACATTTCCATCTTCATCTCAACAATATGTTACATCAACTGTGCAATCAATTTGTTCTATTATGCGACAACAGGATCGGTCACAGTGATCTCAGTCAGGCTTGTATCATCATTGTTATCTATCATTTTTCCTTTCAACTGGTTTTGATTAGGAGAGGGATCTTTGTGGACTTTTGATCTAGTAAAGTAAGGATTATCGGCCAGCTTTATCAACAAAGATCAATTCCAAATTATCTGTAAGAAAAATTACTCAAAGGCAAGCATGTAAGTTCCTTTAGATTAATAGGTAACATAAGATAGCACACATAAATCAATAAGCACACAATTGTTTTATTCGAAAGTAAACTAGCCCACAAATACGCGATATGGTAAATAGGCAGGACTTTGCCTATATGATTTTAGAAATAGTGGATCAGGAAGATTGATTTGCGCTAAGTCAGGTCTTCTTACATCATTGGTAATGTAGACAGGGGAAAAATAAGCTTTTTGAAAGATAGGGGCTGGGCGTATAAGGTTGCCTACATATATCACAAAGGAGAAATTAGGCCCTACGTAATTCGAGAATACAAGGAATAGCTTGGTTCAAGTGGACTTCATTACACGAAAATGAAAGATATAGGATAGAAATATTGCTAAGAAACATAAAATGTCTCTGCTGAGACGACTTCTACTGATTTGTTGATTTCCTTCTTCATACTTGATTATGAATCACTCCTTTGATGGGATGTCAATCTTTCCTTCATCAACCTCTTTGCTTGGTCCTGGGAGGGCATAATGGGGATTCTCTTGCTTCAGCCTGGCTATCTCCTCCAGGATGGCCTCGAGTTCCACATCCACTTCTGTGTTTCGAGTTATTATGTTTCCAAGATATTCCTCCAGAGTAGATGAATATTCTTTGAGTATTTGTCTTTCCTTACTCAGACTTGCTCTTTTGTCCTCGGTATTTTTTATTTCTTTGTCAACTTTAGCTATTTTAGAAAGCATCGTCTTGGTAGCTTGATCCACTCCTCCATCTTCCGGTACCTTTCGAGTGACCTTGCCTGCATCCTTGCCAATGTGCCTTCAACGCTCTTAGCATTTTGGTTTTTTTCCATCCTAACTGCAAATCCAACCTTTCCTGAGATGAAAGAATGAAAGATTAAAAGTGGGTTAAGGAATTCGGACTTAGTTCAGAAACTTGAGACTCGAAGAATTATTTGGTCGCATATTTGATAGTGACTGAGATTTGTGGCTAGGTAGCTCTAGAAAAATTTGAAGAGGAGTGGGCTATAATTTTACCCAAATAAAACAACATAATCATACAAACAGTTATCGAAAATAACATAGAAATAGTTATTGCGGGTCCTAAACACATATGCGACCCTTTTGAGCCAAGGGTTGACCTATTGATTTGAAGGATGTATCATGTTGTTTTAAATTTTTCATTGTTCCCCAAAAGTAAATACCATAAATAGAAAAAATTTCAATACAAAGCATCATAATAGGGGATATATTTTTAGGGAAAGAGGTAAAAATGTGAATACAAAAGGAAAAGCTTCCACGCAGGAGATAAACTAACTAGACAAAGGTCCTGCTTCGCTCCTGGCTTTCTCCGCCTCTTATCGGATATGCCGTCGATGCAACATCAAGAACGACTCATCTAGCAAGGCATGTCCAGATGTCGGCGTTTGTTGAAGAGTGGTGACTTGCATCTCCAAGTTTTGATCCAACTGCAAACAGGTTCTTGCATCAACCAGCTCCTGTATCCTGAAGGTTAAAGATCTCTGAAGCTCTTGCTCTCTTTGCAGGTACTCTTGTTCTCTTTGTTGAAACTCCTGCTCCTAGTATCCCATTGTTGCTGAAAGAGTTTATTCTGGACCTGAATTCTCACTTCCATATCTTCCACTCCTGGATCGCGACAGTGCCTAGAGATGGTTTCATTTTTTAAATCTGCCTTTAACCATTCTTTGTACCCTTGCTCATAGCCCACGTCATACCTATCTTTGGCGATGCTTTCTTTTTCCAAGTAGACACACATTGACCATTTTATGAGAGTGTCATTTGTGTAGGGCACCTTTTTAAGGTTCTCATAATCGATAACAAATTGCTTGGTGTCCCTATCTTGGGATCCACTTCTTTGCTCCCAAATTGCCTCATTACTCGATTTGGGGAGTAAGGTCACATGCCCCGAATACCCTTAAAAACTAGGAAAGGAAGTTGTTTCCCTTGCATTGCTACCCTTTCAGACATAAAGTCGTCAAACATCCATGAGATATTATCTTCTCTCAAATCATAGAGGGCTTGGGCCCACCCTTCTTTCGACCTCCTCATTTTGAAATTTTGAATAGACAATAGGAGTTTATGGTGGGCTAAGGCATTTCTCCTATTTTGCGAACTCAAATCTTGTTTCCATTTCGCAACCGTTATAGCCAAATGCAGGGACATCCACCATTGAAGTAGCAAATTGCATCCTTAAAAGAACTTGAACCCGTTTTTGCATAACTCAAGAGATCGATAAATGTCGCTAAGATGACTAGTGCCAAATTGCAATACTTCTTTTGGCCTTCCTTACCAAGCCCATAGAAAATGGAATGGGTGATCATGACGACTCTGGAAGCTATTAAGTTTGTCTGATCTTCAGGTAATACCATGGTCCCTAAGATGCATCTAGCAAAAGCTAAAGCTTAAGTATTGATCCAAGTGGCATAGTCGTAAAATTTGTTGGTGAGTTTTCCGAAATAGCTTCTATGCCCCCGACGTTTAAAGAAATTCAAGAATGGGATCTTCTGGGTATCTAACCAATTGGCTTGTACCAGGAAAAACATATCTTTCATCTTCTTACTTGTTGGTCTACTTAGTACCAAAATGTTATGGTCCGAGCATTCTTTCCTTTTTTCGCACAACCCCCTATACTCTAAACAATCCTGAATCTCTTCGATCGTTGATGCCAATTCAATATCCCCAAATCAAAATACCATACGCTTGTCGTCCCAAAATCGGGTAATGACCTTGATAAAGGCAGGGTGTGCTGAGAGGTCCATTAGTGAAGGTAAATGCCCTAAGTGCGGGGTGACTTGACTTTGCGCATATTCACTAAGGTTGTTCTACCAAATACGGAGAAGCAGAGTCTTGGTAACTATGTCGAATTCTGAGAATTGACTAGCCATTTACAAGAAACAAGTGTATTAGAAATCCCCCCAAGCTCGTAAACAATGATTTATTTAAATAACATATACATCCTTCAAATTAAACAAGCAAAATGATTGTCTAATTAGGCCGGAGGCCATTTTGGACTCAAGGTGGGCTACTAATGGGTCCAATGCCCTTTGGATATTGGGTCAACCTTGCTCAATACATTTACAAGGTTTTGGCTTAGCTCTAACCTAGGTGACTAAAAGTGAGTTTATTTTGACTTTGGAAAGGGTAACCCATGCGGATAACCTGGGTTGGGAAAAATAACAACAGTCAACCCTAAAGGATAAACTCATTTCGTCAGGAAACCCCAATGGAAAATTTGGAATAAATGGCTGCGACCAGCATAACCATCATTTAGTAAAAAAATAAAAAAGACCAAGTGGTGGAGATGCTATGCATGAATGACAATTTATAATAATCGAATTTAAACAAATAAACACAAATAGAAAAATAAAGGCAATTACTAATTATTATAACCCGCATAATTAGTCAAACAAATCCTAATCTAATTATTAGAACCTAATTATTTCCCCAACAGAATCGCCATTTCTGTTAATTCGAAAAAATGACTTTGATTTTTTGAAAATGAGATTTATACTTAAATTAATTAAATATAAATCAAATTCCCAAAAATTTAATGAGTCGTCACTTAATTTTAAAAAAAATTAAGAAACCCTAATTTCAAATTTTAAAACCTAACAAAAAAATTTTAAAATTTTCGAGATATGGATAAGGATTCAATTTCTCTTTTGAGAAGAACTTAATCACTTAAAATGACCACCAACTTGCGATTGATTGACAATTAGAAAGTTGGCCAAAATGTGTTGACTAAATTTTAAAAGATTGGCTAAGTGTGAAAAGTTAACTTAAGTTTACAAAATATTGACTAAATTTTAAAAAATGGACCAAGTTAAAAAAGTTGACTAATTTGAAAAAAAATGACTACATTTGACAAAGTTGACTAAGTTTAAAATTGGACCAATTTGAAAGAAAATTGACTAAACTTGACTCATTTTTTGAAAGAGCTTCCACTAAAGTCTGATTTTGTTGAAATAATCCTAACGTTAAAACAAAAATCATTAAGACGAAAATTAACATAAATGAAGACAATGGAGAAATAATTAGATTAATAAACAAATAATAATACAAATAAACGTAATAAAGTTAGTAGGCAAAACAACAAGTATCACTAAAATATACAATAAATAGGAAATAAAATGAAATTGGGCTTTGACATGCCCAATTCACAAAAAACCTGTCACAATTTCTAAATTTTGGGCCTGCCAGGCCCATTAAAAATCTGCCAGCTGCTATCCAGTGGGCTTTGGCCCATATCCTGTGGTATACACTTAGTGTATATCCGTGTGTATATCAGTGTATATAAACTGATTTCAGCTTCCACAATCCTGTATATCAGCTTCCAAGAGACGTATAATAATCTTCTAGACTTGTAGAATAATAGTCCCTGCCCCCAACAATGACCCAAAGCTGACTCGAAAAAATGTTGAATTTCCATTTCAACACAAAATGCAAGGAGGTGGAGTCCAAAAAGACTCGCAGGGAAGAGTTAATACACAGAAAGAACAAAACAAGAAATAATGTAACTCTAGAATCTCAAATTGACATAATAACATTAGAAAGTAAGCAAGAGACAAAGAAGAAGAGCTAGTATAATTCTTAGAACAAAAAAAAATTAAAAGGAAAGGCTAAGAAGTGAACCAAACAAGTGCTCATATGCTAAAGTCATCAGGTTTTCATGCTGTGAAACTAAATAGACCAAGAAATCATATAAACACTATACTAACAGTGAGGATAGATAACTTAAGAATATATGAATCACATGTAACAAAACAAGTAAAATACATAAATAACTCAAAACTATTTAGCATGAAAATATGTTAAGATGGACATATGCATATGTACCATTACTCAATAAACCCAGGCAAGAAAAGGGGGACAAACAGTCAATGAAAGGGATGAATAAGAGAGAATAGGGACCAAATTTCATAGGAGGCAACTAAAGGGTATACATACAACCATATCCAACTTAATTAAAGCTAAACTAACTTCTCTTCTTCAAGAGTTGTTGCTTTGAAATTAACAAACCACATACTAGGAAACCAAGCCTTTAGATAAATAGAAGATTCAGATAAAACATGCACAAGCACCAAAGCATAATCCAAAACTCAAGTTTGAAATAGGCAGAAATGAGACTATCCTACTGGAAATGAGGAAATAGAAAGAAAAAGGGGACCTTATCAGTAGATCATACCCTAGTTCAGGCTTAAAAGAGGAAACATGCAATAAATCAAAGGTAGATGTTGAGATAATGATAGAGGAAAGCTCAAGCCAGAGAAGTAATCAATCCCTTCTATTTACTAAGTAATACAACATCTACTGTGGAGCACTAGAACTGAATTAAACGAGTAGCTACGACATAAGTTAGACCAATCCATATTCCTTTAAAGATGCTGGAAGATAGACCCTTCTTTATTTAAAACAAAATACCAACACAACAAAGAAGACAGGATCGAAACCAAAGGAGTATTATGACGACCCAAAGTAATATTCACGGTAACTTAACTTGAAGGCACGAAATTAACAAACCAAAGAAAGCTATAACATGCTAACCTTAAACACTAACGAGCAAATTGAGACCAAGGATGAGCTAAAGGAATCACTGATTGAGTTCATTTAATAGAGGGCATAATTGAGATAAAACAGAGGAAGAAATGACTCTTAACACATTGACCAAGCAACCAGTGTACCCAAGAAAGAAACCTCAGACCAGATACGGCAAACATTAAGGCTCACTGGTTTTGTGCATCAAATAATCTTAACAAATCTAATGGCGATTGGGATACATTTCATGACAGAAACAAGAAGGAGATCAACTTAAAAGACCAGCCAGCATCTCATCTAGATCAGTAGATAACTATTAATAGCAAACACAGCTAGCAGAAAACTAAAACAAGACGGCAGAATGGCAATTTCAGATCTTGACAAATTTGAAAATAATACAACTAAGTAGAATAACTCAAACAGTCATTCTAAAACATCATTTGACTGAAAAAAATTTGAAATCGACCAAACACGACGAAGCTTCAAATGAAACCAGTATTAAACAAGACCCTCATAATTAGATGAACCTATGATTTCGAAAAACATCTTAACAACCAGTAATCAACAACACCACAACATCATTAACTTAACAGCAACTACACATTAGCAAGACAGAAAACAGAGGACAGAAGCATGCTTTTAACATTTTCCAGCAATTTCAATGTAATAGAGACATGTATATCATTATCTATGACCAAAGAACTCAAATTCTAAGCAATACCAGCAGAAGCAAAGGCGGATGATCTCAATAGCTTACTAAGTAGGTCGTGTTTTCGAACAAAAGCTGATAGTGTCTTAGGGAAACAGAATCATTATCAGAACGGACTACAACAAGTTAAATCTTGAACATTATAGCATGTATTGGAGAGGTAATATCATTTCTACACTGGTCTGATTCTTGATAATAAACAGAATGGATAATCCCAGCACCCAAACAACGAACCTAGAACCTACATACCACCAGTTTCATATTCAATAAAACAGTATACAAAATCGAAATCAGCAGCTACCGAAAACTGACAGGAACCATCGAAACAATAATACAAGCTCAGAACAATCACATATCATTTAGTCTTGATCAAGGATAGAGCATGTTGCAAAAGAAAGGAGTAAACAGGGCAACAACAAAAAATAATAAGGAACTGATGGGATTTAGAGTGTTTGGGAAAATTTGTCAACAAAAGAACAGAGCAAGAGAACCAATAGTTTTAGCAAAATGTTAATAAAGCTGATTAAAACACTAAATAATGACATCTTAGAATCAATAAAGAAACACACAACAGTCATATATGATGTCAAAATACATAGATTGTTAGTTAAATCATAAGTGTAAACTGGATTGAAACAACGAAGCAGCAACTTGAGACTTTGACATGGTCGAAAACAACGGGAACTGTAACGGGGATGCAGGGGAAGAATGACAGTGAACTCAATCAAGACAATACGTTCACAGACCCTCTCAGAATAGCACATACGTTCTCAGATTAGAGATTTGAAATCTCGAAACAAAGAATGGGAAAATGAGCACGTAACAAGACACAACAAGAAATCCCAGTGACTGTGCATTAGCATTAAATCAGAAGGCTTTCCAGAAATCGATTAAGAACCCCAAACAATCATGATATTAGGCACTCTCAACTTAGCAGTACAAATGAACATGACTAAACATTAACCAACAAGATAACTCCATTCATCACTACACATCGATATTCAAACAGGAATAACACGGATTAAACTAAGAGTATTTACCTCTATTGGAGCAGCGACTGGGACTTCAAACGAGCTAACAAAGACTCTCACACCAAGAAATCACGCCTACGAGCCTCTTATCCTCAACACTGGACCTTTTGATTTAACAATCTTTGAGTAAAAAATGGAATTCTTTCCAGAATTGCTTCATCTTTTATGAAATATTTTTTTAGGATATTTCGAGATAGTGAACGTCTGTGAGTTTTTTTAGGGTTTTGAATTAAGAATCACCGGCTGTAGCAATTGATTGAGGTTTCTAGGGTTTTTCAGAAATCAAAAATGGCTCTAGCAATCGATTGAAGTTTTAAGGGTTTTCAGATATCAAAAAACGGCTCTCTTCAAATTGGGGAAAAAGGGATATATATAGGGATTTCTAGGGTTCCAAAATAGGGCGGAAATTAGGGTTATTTTGGAATTTCAAATCCGAAATTTCCCCAAATTCTATCCTGTTTTGAAATCCAAAATATCCCAAAATGATCTTCAAAGTTAGGACGAGGGTGAGGTGGACGGTTCGATAGTGAGCAAGGACACAGATATGAGGGATGATGACACGTATGTACGAATTGGGGAGGGAATCGTTGAGGGGAATATTGATTATTGGCGTTTTCTAGGTTTAGGTTTGAGGAGATGAAAAAGAAGAAGGGTCGGGAAGAGAGAAACTGTAACTTTGAGGGGGGAAAATGGAAGTGTAAAAGGAAACTGGGGCGCATGGCCCCACGCATGGCATATGTATATTATATATATATATATATATATATATATATATATATGCATACATATATTGTAGGCTGAAAAATGGGGTTTGGGCCGGGTTAAGGATTAAAATGAGCTCATTTCTGAAATATGGACCAAAATGATCCAATTGAGATTGAAAAATGAGTTAAAGAGGATGGGAAAATTGAATTGAGAAACTAATCATTTTGAATTGCAAATGTGATCAATTAATAACATAATTAAATCGAATTTTATTGATTAATTTAATTACAAGATGAATTAATATAAATTACTTTAAGAGCTTTTAATATTATTAATTTGAAATAATTGAATTAATTCCTAAATAATAATTCTTAAAATAAAAGGCATTTATTTGAAAAATATTTCTCTGTATTTTGCAAACTAATTATTTCAAATTATCAAATTAAAAGCTTAAAAATTAATTTTATTGTGGTGGGTAAAAATTGAGTGTCAACAATAGGACCAAGTTAAAGTTTAAGTGTATTTCTAGAATTTTGGTTATAGTTTGGGAGAGGATACTTGTGCATTTTGCCTAAATAATATTCAAAATCTGGAATATCCTCTCATAAGCGAAATTATGATGTTGTAACAGTGAGCAACAACGAGCTTATCTGGAAGGAACAAAAATGTCGGTGGGTAATTTTGAGCTATGTAACAAACGTCTATATCCGTAAAGGCGATTTTCTCTGCGATGAAATGAAAATTCAACTCAATTTTCTTTATACAAGCTTGAAAGATTGGATTTGCAATAAGATAATAACAGATAAATTACCACACTAGAGATTAGGAGGTTTAGACAAATTAAAGAAAAATATAATTCTTGTAAAAGATATTGTAATCATATAAACTCAATTGTAACAACAGCTAGGCCTCAATATTCAAGTTAATACTAGATTGTGCAACAACCTTTTACTTCTCGGAAAAATAAGATCATCCACATAAACCAACACAATAGTAATGTTGAAACCACATGAATTAATAAACATTTAACTATCCAACTTAGAGCTATAGATGAAGTCAAGCCAAACTATTCTCAAACTAAGCTTTTCAAATCAAATCCTAAGGTCTTGTTTGAGGCCATACAATGCTTTATGTAATTAACACACATGACAAGGGAGCTTTGGATTGAACTTTATCTTTTGTGACTCCCCACATCGCTATGAAGTTTGAAATCAGTCTGGAGTGCCTTCTTGATCCTTTCAATACTTTCACCCCGGTTGGTGAGTCCGTCTTAGAAACTTGTCATGTAAAATGCATTCTTGTAAGTTATAAGACTCCAGAAATTAAAAGGTAAAAAAATTGAAGTTGAAAAAAAAAACTATCAGAAAAAGGGTTCATGTGGCTTGATGGACCCAACTACAAACCATTTAGAACTACACGATCTATAGAGAGCTATCTTGAAAGAGATGAAAAATATTTGCTTCAAAATATTTTTGATGAGAGATATAGATGACCAGCAATGATGTTCATAGACCATAGGAGGTTCGTATAGTGAATCCTCCAAGAATTTTGAGCGTTGGTATTCACAAACGCCTTGCACAACCCATAAGGAATTAAATGTCCAGTAAAGCCTTCTCTAAACATTATTTTAATTTTAAAAAGGTGTTAAAGATTAATGTTTTAGTGTGAAAATAAATTTGGAGATAAATTTATCCGATTTAGTTAAATCTGGACACTGAAATTCATCAGAGAATTATTGACATTACATCAACTCCGTTGGAGCAACCCAAAGAACTCAAAGAAAAGCTCCATTTCACTATAAAGAATATGAAAAGCTTATAGAAGAGAAGAGCTCTGTTTCACTAGGAATAAGCTTACATAGCTAGTGAATAGTCTAACTAATGTACAACTGGCGTAACTAATTAACCAACTTCTAACTACTGAAAGGTAGCACCTAACTAACTTTAATTACAACTAACTGATGACATGGCAAACTAGGATTAATAAAATATCTCAGTACCCCCCTCAAGTTGCGGGTGAGAAAAACACTCCCAACTTGCTCAAAACAGAAGAGTGTTTCACGCCTGTTAATGCCTTGGTTAGAATATCAGCTAGCTGATCATCAGTCTCAATGTGATATAGTGAAATGAGACCTTCCTGGAGTTTGGTTCGCACGAAATGACAATCAATCTCGATGTGCTTAATACGTTCATGAAGCACTGAATTTCTGGCAATGTGTAAGGTTGACTGACTGTCAAAATAAATAGAAAGAGGACTATGTCGTGGTAAAGTGAGCTCCTCAAGTAATATGTCTAGCCAGACTAGTTCTCCAACAACCTTTCTAAGTGACTTACATTCTGCTTCAGTGGAGGAGAGTGAGATAGTTTCTTGTTTCTTAGATTTCCAGCTAATTGGGCTAGAACCTAACAAAACTATTTTATCTTCTTGTGTCAGGGCATGTTGCCTAATCTGAATCACAGAAAGCTTGTACTTTATAGTCATCAGATGAAGTCATCAATAACTCCAAAGTTGGATCCTTTTTGAGATACCTAAGTATGTGAAATGTAGCCTGCAAATGTGGTTCTTTAGGATACTGCATGAACTGACTAAGATGCTGAACTCCATATGTAATGTCCAGTCTAGTGTTGGTAAGATATGTTATCACAAAAAATGACCGACTTTAAAGAAAAATTAAAAATTGTTCGAAAATTGAGAATCGATCTAAACTCAATTGATTTGAGAAAATCAATTCTCGAAATACGAAAGACACAGAGTCGCCACCTAATTTTACGGATAATTAGGAAACCATTAAATATTTAAAAAGATCTAACAGAAATTTTTTTAAAAAATTCAGAGAACAGGTTCGGGTTCACATTTCTAATCGAGAAGGTTTTACGCACTCAAAATGGCCGCTAAATGCGGTTATCCGACGATTAAGAAAATTTGACTAACTTTTTGATTTGACTTAAAAAAGTTGACTAATTTTTTGACAATTTTAACTAAATTTAAAAAATTGAACTAAAATGATAAAATCGTATTTTATATATTTTTTATTTATTCTCTTTATTTATTTATTTATGCAAAACACTTTTTCAAAATAAAAATTAAAAAAAAAATTAAATAAAACAACAGAAATGGTTTTGACATCGTTAGGGAATCTAATTAGATTGAAACCAATAGAATAAATGTTAGCAATCAAAAAAAATACAAATATATAAATATAATAAAAATAAAGAAAATGGTTGACGCAATCCTTATCCCATTTATTTCTATGGCAACTTTGTGGCCATCCCAAGTTCTGTATATCAACTTCTTTCTCCTGGGATTGGGCTGACTCGAGGAAGAGGGAGTTTGGGCCTCCGTGACCCAGGAATGCAGATGATGAGGTCTAGGATGGACTCTTTTTGGGAGCAGCGAACTAGGACGACGAGCTTAAATCGAAGACGAGCTCACCACTATAAGTCAATTTCGATTTGTCTATACTGATTCAAGGCTATGGATTTCTGGACCCTCAAGAATCGATCGAGCTTCAGGAAAACGAATTTAAAAAGGTGTGAGCTATATCGAATGCTTATAAGTTCTCAATGACTGGAAATCGATTCGGTTTCATGCTCAAGTTTCGAGACGATCGACGGCTAAGCTTTTCTTAGGTTTCTCCAAGTTTTCATCATCGCTTAGGGTTTTCTTAGATGACTCGCCCCTGTTCCTCCCTTTCGACGGCTTTCTTTTTTCAAAAATGGAGAAGGAAAAGGGATAATATAGAGGATCAATTAAGGTTCGAAGATGAGGGAAAATGAAAGTTGAGCGTGATTTATGGGAGAAGAACGTTAGGGATTCTCGGGGTTAGGTCCGGGGAGCGTCTGGTCTTTGAAGAAGAATAAAAAGAAGAAGGGAATTGGGAAAGGGATCGTTTGGGGAAGAGAAAGGATTTGGGAAAGGGGTGTATGGGGAAGAAGGAATGGGTGAAGGGGAAAGGGTCTGGGGAAAAGGGGATGGGAGCGTGAAGAAGAAGAAGGAAGGGGAAATAAGGAAATTGGGGGCGCGTGGCCCCCACGCACGGGATTAATTAAAATATTATTTATTTATTTTTTTATTTTAAATAATTGTCCAAAAATCGTTAAAACAAAAACAAGTGCTCGAAGACTAATTTGACACCGTGGAGGGTAAAAATTGGGTGTCAACAAGATAATTGAGCTTCCCAACCAATTTCCTGTATATACTAGGATCTGATATTGGCATCCCTTCATTTGCCTTAAGCTTCACTGTTGTATCAAGGGGTGACACAATATTGGTGTATTCAGAGCAGATGGTAATCTTTCAGTAGGTCAGGGACAAATTTCCTTTGTGAAATAAGGGCCGCATTATCAGTATAGAG
Source organism: Solanum ossicruentum (assembly GCA_025774065.1). NCBI lineage: Eukaryota > Viridiplantae > Streptophyta > Magnoliopsida > Solanales > Solanaceae > Solanum > Solanum ossicruentum. The sequence continues at coordinate 7,586 of JAOTQR010133965.1, read as the reverse complement.
GACTTCCTGACCTAAGAAATAATACGACTTTCCTAAGTCTTTAATTTTGAACTGGTTGTGGAGAAAACTTTTGAGGTGATCAATTTCTTATTCATCATTCTCTGTAAGCAAGATACCATCCATATACACAGTTATGAAAACCAAAGAGGGCCCTTACTTTATGTAAAATAGGGAGTAGTCATTTAAGGAGTGTGTGTATCCTCTAACTTTAAGTGCATCAGAGAATGTGGCATATCACTGTCTACTAGCTTGCTTCAGGCCATATAGTGATTTGTTCAATTTACAAACTAGTGTCTTAGTATGAACATCCAATCCTGATGGGACTTCCATGTATACCTTTTCATGCCAATCTCCATGGAGGAATGCATTGTTCATATCCAATTGGTATATGTTCCAGTGCTTCTTTACTGCAGTAGCAATCCAAGCCCTTACAGTGGTCATCTTGATAACTGTAGAAAAGATTTTTGTGTAATCCACTGTATAGCCCTTTACCACTAGCCTAGCCTTATATCTCTCTATACTTCCATCTGTTTTATGTTTTATTTTGTAGACCCACCTGCAACCAATAGCCTTCTTTTCACAGGGAAGTGGTACAAGGTTTTAAGTATTGTTATCATGGAGGGCAGTCAACTCTTGTGTCATAGCCATTTACAATGCAGGGTTCATAGTTGCCTCATTGTATGAAGATGGTTTACAATCATGTGGTACACTTAGCACAAGTGCCCAACTTTCAGGATGCAGTGATTCAGGAGAAATGTGATGGTGGTTGGAAAATGATGCATATAGTGAATAATGGGTATGTATATATATATGTAATCATTAAGATAGGCTGGGACTTTGTGGGTTCTGGTGGGATTTCCTAATTAATTGAGAGTCTAAGGAATGGTGTATGGTACTGTTGGATTGATCAAGTAATATGGATGGAACTATAAGACTTGTATCAGTAGGATCATATTGTAAATTCACTAACTTAGAATTATGTTGATTATCTCTGGAAGGGAGTGGAGTATCAACGCTGTGAGAGTGATTGTGAATGAATTGATGACTACAGGAATAAAAATGATTGTTTGTATCAATTATAGGAATAACATGAAAGGGAGTTGGAGGAGTTTTAGTGATAAAGAAAAATGATATCCAATAAACACAAGAGGGGTTGCTCTAGGGTCAAATTTGTGTCTATGAGGTTTGGAGTAGTGGGATAGCATAGACAACCAAAACTCTTCATGTGTGAGTATTGAGGTTCTTGATTGTATAACAAGGTAAAAAGGACATTTATTGTGTAGGGTGGCAGAACGAAGCCTATTAATGTTATATGTTGTTATTAATAGACACTCACCCTAATACTAGTAGGGAGTTTTGATTGAAAGAGCAGTGTCTTAGCAGTTTCTAAAATATATTTGTGTTTCCTTTCCACCACACTGTTCTATTGAGGTGTATATGGGCAAGATTTTTGATGGAGAAATTTCTTGGATTGGAAGAAGATAGTAAACTCATGGTTAGTAAATTCTAGTCCATTATCATACCTTATTGTTTGGATGGTTGTTTTGAATTGGTTTTCAACCCTATTAGTAAAAGCTCTGATGACATGTAGGACATTACTTTTACTGCTTAGTAGATGTGTCCAGGTTGCCCTACTGAAGTCATCAACTAAGGTGATAAAGTATTTGTAGTTATCATGGGTTGTAACATAATAGGGCCCCCACAAATCTACATGGATCAATTCAAATATTTTGGTGGAATTATGTGATTTAGATGGGAAAGGTAGTTTAGTTTGTCTTGTCATGGGGCATATAGAACAGTAAAGGGTTGTTTGGGTAAGAACCTCATAGATATGGAAGATATTCCTTTCATTTTCATAAATGGGACATGCCCAAGCCTATGATGCCAAAGTAGAACTGTAGTAATTCCATGAGACAAGTAAAAATCAGGAAACACATCATTCATTGAATTCAATGGAACATTTTTATTCTTATGAACGTGTCTCATTACAGGAGTAGAAAGACATGAATGAGAAACATTGACATTAGAAAATGGGTATGTTATAATAGAATTGGGAGTGCATGAGCTAGAGTGAGAGAAACAATTATAATGAGAGGCTAATCCATTGCTATGAAGACTCTTATTTGCCTGATCAATCAATTTCATTGGTGTAGGTGGACAACTTTTATAGAGAGACAGGTTGAGAAAAGGAGATAGAGACTATATTACATCCTACCAATCTCCAGAGGCCTCTTCACTGAAGGGCCCTGCAGCATACAAGATGAATCAGAAAAAAAAACAATGCACTTCAAGCTAAGTGTCAAATAGATGACGGAAATCAGATTGTATTTGAAAGATAAAATGAGGAAAACTTTGTACAATATAATCATAGATGCAAGTTCCACATTTCCAGTTTTAGTTATTCGGACTTTGTATCCATTAGGTAGGCTCACTAGTATGGGATATGGTAGAACAATGATGTCTGAGAGATGGTTTCTATCAAAGGTCATATGGTGTGATGCTCTTGAATCCAGTATCCAAAAATCAGTTTTTGTCTTAAAACAATCACATGGAAGCTTATCAAAATCAATAGATGAGGTATATGTTATCATACCTGCAAGGTTTGCTGTACCACCAAAGATCTGATCCCCCTTATCAACTCCAACATTATTTGCTTGAAAATGCTGTAATAAACTCAGAAGTTGATCATATTGATCCTTGGTGAGATTAGGCTTTATATTGTTTGAGGGTCCAACTATGTCTCCTATGTAGGCTGCATCATCAATGCTGAAAGCATTTGCTGCTATTGCCTTTCCTTTGGCTGATTTGTTGAACTGATTATGACCTGAACTGTAATGAGATGGTGCCCTTTGGTTCTGTGCATTACCATTTCTATTTTGATTTCCATAACCATTACTGTGAGTCTTATTTTGAGGGTATCCATGTATTTTGAAGCACTTATCAATAGTGTGTCCCAATCTCTTGCAATGATCACAGTTTGACCTTGATCTTCCATTGTTATTGCCATTGGAAGAGTAATTTGTTCTGAATTGCTGCTTTCTATTTGATGTTCCTGATGAACTCGCATGTGCATGAGAGACATAGGATGAGTTCATTGAAGTTGCTTCTATAAACATCTGATTATTTGGCTTAAACTCCCTTTGCTTTTCTTCCTGAACCAGCAAAGCAAATGCTTGGGCCATAGAAGGTAAATGATTCATCATCAATATATTTCCTCTAATCACAGTGTACACCTCATTTAGGCCCATAAGGAACTGGATAAGTCTTCTGTCTTGTTCTGCCTTATGTATGTTCTCCTTTCCCCCACAACTACATACACAATTACACTATCCTCTTGCATTCAAATTGCTCAACTCTTCCCATAATTTCTTCATCTCCGTGTAATACACATTGATGTCAAGTACTTTTTGGCTCAGATCATTGATCTCCTTTTGGACTTGATACATTTTAGCTCCATTAGTTTGGTCATACCGATCTTCCAACTTCTTCCATAGCTCTAAGAATCATTGACGTACTCCACACTATCTACAATCTCCTTTCCAAGTGAATTAAGAGTCCAGGCAGTGACCATGTTATCACATCTCTCCCATTGACAATACTGAGGTGAACTATCTACTAGTTTCTACACTCTCCATTAATAAAATCTAGCTTATTCTTCACAGATAGGATCTCATTGTACTTCTTCTCCATGATCTATATCCTATTCCTTCAAACACCACGGGGACAAGAGGAAGATTGGGACTGTCTGAGAGATGAATAAAAAGAGGCTACTTATATCGATGGTATTGTTACTGCCCCCTACAGGATTATTGCTGCTATGATTCGTGACTTCTACCATGGTGAAAATCAATGGTGAATACGAAGCTTTTGATCCCAATTTTGCGATACCAATTGTAGAGAAAGAGAAATGTCCTAAAAGGAAGATGGACAATTCAACTCACGGAAAGTGACCATGCTTTGATACCATATCAGATTTCGCTAAATCTGGACACTGAAATTCATCAGAGAATTATTAACATTACATCAACTCCATTGGAGCAACCCAAACTACTCAGAGATGAGCTCTGTTTCAATATGAAGAATATGAAAAACTAACACAACACTAGGAATCAACTTATATAACAAGTGAGTAGTCTAACTAACTTGTATACAGTTGGCGTAGCTAATTAACCAACTTCTAACTGACTAACAGCTAGCACCTAACTAACTTTAACTACAACTAACTGATGACATGATAAACTAGGATTAATAAAGTATCTCAATAAAATTATGATCACAAGAATTCCCTAGCACAAAGTAAAGTTGAAAGCTTAGATTTTACTTGGGTTATCTTTAAATGATCATATTTTCTAGAATAAAAAGAACTAGATGGCCTCTAACCTATTAAATTAAAGGTCTATGAATCCTCTTTTCAACACCACCGAGTTTGCCTCATTTTGAGTTCAAGAGTAATGTCTATGCCCATTTTTGTGAAGCCCTGTTATGTAATTGCTTTTTCACGACCAGCTTCATGACTGGTGAAAGTTTTCACGGACCATGACGTCTTCCGTGAATAGTTTGTTCTATCTTTTTGCAAAGATCTTTTAAACACATTATGAAGTTATTTTGATTCTTTCCAAAGTTCTTTAATCCTATTCTAAATCATTTTGGTATTTTAAATAAGTATATCGTTTAATTAATTAGTTTTCTCTCATTAACTTAAAACCCCTAAATTCTTTCACGTTTTATTTTTATCCAAGTTTCTCTTCCTTGGTGAAACTTAGGGTTCAACCATTCAAGCCTTCAATTTTAGGTTTCATGCAAGGATTCTATCTAAGGTGCGTGAGTATTCATTCATGGATCCCTTTCATCCATGAAACCAAAAGAATTATCTACTTTCTCCATGGATTTCAAGTATAAAAATTATGGATTTTGATGATTTCTTCTTTAATTGAATTAATTACATTTATATCAAGAACTAGTTTAGTATACGTGCTTTGCACGTATGAGCCACGTCTATATTACATACTTTTATTAACAAAGTACTTGATAGTAAAAAATCTTATTAATTATTTATGTAGAATAGTCTTAAATCAAAAGTGAATTCTAAATATAAAGTAATTGTAATCGAAAAGTGAATTCTAAATATAAAGTAATTCTAATCGAAAAGTGAATTTTGAAACTAAATTATAAAATATTAAATAATAAATCAAGAAAAATAGTGAAAAGACGATTATGTCTAAAGTAAAGACGTATTATCTTACTTAGATATTATTTTATCTGAAGAGATGAAACTTGTGAATAGAGAGAGATGTTGTTACAAAATAAGAGAAATTTTTAAATAGCGGAAATTTATTAGACTCAACTAACTAAACTAAGGACATAATATAATCTAAATAAAGTAAGTTAAGTTCGCATAATAGTTAATATTATTTTCAAGCAAGCTAAACTTGCATAACAATTAATATTATTTTCTTCAAATTTAAAAAGTGAAAAAGACAGGGAAAAGAATATGAAACAAAGAACGTGAGTGTGTAATATAAGTAAACTTGAGAATCAAATTGAAGTTCGGAAAAAAATGTAAAATAAGATCCAGCATCACTTAGTACAAATCGATGAAGGGGATGAATGAATCAATTAAAGTGAGATAAAATTTGATTGCAATTGTAAAATAAGAAAATACAAACCAAATTGTTGATTGTTAATGATTGATAAATCAAAAGTTGATGAAATTAAAGTGTTTTTACAGAAGTAGAAAAGTCATAAATAAAAAAGGATAGAAAATAGTATTTTATCATATTTAGGACAAAATATTTCACCATATAATTAGGATTCATGGTGAAATTAGAAGAACTTTTATTAAAATAGTAGTCATAAAGAGAAAAGGAAAAAAATTGATTAACTAATTAATTATGGTAAAACAAAAGAGTTGACAAACCAATTAGTGGTTAAAAAAATATCTTTTTTTAATATTAAGAGAATAACTAAGGAAAATTAAATTATTTTTAATCTAATGAATTCTTTGACATGAATTTCTCAAACCTTTTTTTTAACTCTTTTTTTTAAAAAGTGTTTCTTTTCCTTTTTTTTAAAATTTTTTCGTGCCTATTTTTATGGGAGATGATTTTTCAAACCCTTTTTTGCTTATTATATGAGAATTTTTTTATTTTTTTATTTTTATATCAAATCTATTCGAGTTAGAAAAAGGTTCCTAATGTATGGGTTTAATTATAACAAGAAAATTTTCTCTATTTAATTTTTGTTATATTTATTATGGTTAATATTAAATATTATTAAAATAATAATATAATAATTAAAAATAATGATGAAAAGACAATTTTATCTAAAGCGAAGTCTTTTAATGAAGGGCAAAAGTTCAAATAACATTATTAATGACCTTCACACTTTTAATTTAGTATAGATATAGATAGATTAATGTACTTCGTACATGTATTGCATCTCACACACTTAGTATATTCCAACGTACCAACGCATTTTTGACCTGCATGATTTGACTATGTAGGGACAGATACTCCTCCACTGGCTCGTGGCTAGTAGTTGACATTCAAGACTAGCTTTGTTATTTATGGTGAGCCCTTAGTTTGGGACTCTACCATTTTCTCTTTGTAGCTTGTATTTTATTTTTGGACGATGTATATGTTGGCCCGTTGAAGCTTTTAACTTCTATATTCTCTTATTATGAATTCTTTTCGATTTGATATAAACCAACCGTACCAGTTATGTTTGTCACGTATTAGTTGATATGCTTATGGACCAAATGATTGTAGTTATTTATATTGCTTTTTAATGTTGCTTCATTGATAAGGCTATACCCTACGATATTTAACTTGATAGTAAATTCATCAATAGAACTTTGTATACTAGACTAGAAGATAATATTACTTGAAGTTGGACCTTGTATGAGCTTATTCAAGAACTTAATTTGTGGAAAAATTTTTCAACTTGACTTTGTGGTAGAGTTTTTTTTTCTTCCTTTTTTAGCCTTAATTTACCTCCAATATCCCCCTTGCCCCCACCCCAGCCCCATCCCCCCTCAACACTTGAAAGTTAAAAATAAAATATTCATCTTATTTAGCTTTAAATAAAAATTTCATCTTATTTAGCTTAAAAATAAGATATTCATCCCATTTATCTTAAAAATAAAATTTCCATCTTATTTAGTTTAAAAATAAAATTTTCATTTAAGTTTGTTAAAGTAAAAAAAAATATTATTAAATTTTAGAGTTATCTACATTTTAATTGATATATTGAATATAACTTTTAAGTGAATAATAAATTATTTAATTAAAAATATATAATTTAATAGTGGAGTGAACATTTTAAGAGAATCAAAATATATAAACATAAGTATTAGACAAATAAATTTGACTTATAATATATTCATAAATAGAAATTTCGTATATATAAAATGTAATTTTTAATAGAAAAATATGTTATTATAAAAATAATAATTAATTAAGATTGTAAATATTATTATAAATATTATTAAAAATTATGTTAATATACATGTGTTGACACCCAATTTTGACCGGCCTTTTCATAATTTAGTGTCAAATTAGTCATAGATTTATTTCATTTTTTTTAAC
>JAOTQR010133946.1:0-59767 GCA_025774065.1 Solanum ossicruentum | reverse complement strand
GGTGAGTTCCCATGCTTCGGTGTCACACGTCGGACCTAGGGCCTAGACGTGACCGGCGAATGGGGAACTCGAAGGAACCCCAAACAAGCCTTATAGCATATCATTACACATTCTTGGTCAAGGAAGTAACTAGAATAACAATAAGAGATAAGCATAAGTAAGAGAATTAGGGCTGAGGGTAAACTTCCATATTATATTAGCAAGAAATAAGAGAGTCAAAGCTCATCGCATAGATACAAAACATGTCTAACAATACCTCTACTACATAGATAAGAGCGGGGGCCACGACAAGCAATCAGGCTCAACCTCATAGTCAATACATGAATAAAAGTAAGACAGTTTTGGTAGAAAGCAAGAGATCATAAGCAACGTCCCCGAAATGGAGGACTCACCAATAAGGTTGAGTGACAGTCATACTAGACACATGGAGGAGGAGGATGATCAAGCGATGCACCGGTTCCTACATGGTGGCATCACGTAAGCATAGAGTATGAGTTAGTATGTTTGAATGTACTAAGTATGGAGGATACAATGCAACAAGTGATGGTAACATAATCGAAATGCATAAGCATAGGCAATGAGTACATATAGTAATATGGAATGCATAGAAGATGCTCGTTGTAAATCACTCTTATGTGGATCATAATGTAAGTGTAAAGAGTGGCTATTCTTAGTGCAACCCAAGGCCTACCACCCCCCAAGATAGGCACATGAGGTACAAACCCCTTCATGAGGTTGACGGTGTACAAAACCCCCAATAAGGTTGATAGAGTACAAACCCACCAACAAGGTTGATGGGTACAAACTCCCAACAAGGTTGATGGTTAAAACCCCCCAACAAGGTGACCTGGACCTACCACCTCCCGAATTAGGCGATCAAGGTACAAACCCCTCAATAGGTTACCCGAGCCTACAACCCGTCTAGCTAGGCTTTGTCATCCCCTACACTATAGAGATAGTATCATATACATATACACTCCTTTCATCATCATATATATATACACACATTCCTTTCCTTCATCCCTTTATCATTATTTCATCATCATAAAGTCACTCAATTCATAAAGTATGCATAGGACTTTCAATTCCTCAAGAAACTATAACCGGACATTTTATCAAACACTTAGAGGGTGTATAGTGCTAGTGTAAAATCATACAATTCAAGAGTGAAATCATGCTAGGAAATTCATTGTAAAACCATCATATACTTGGTGACACCCTCAAGAAATATATATCAAAGCCTTTCATCAAACCTCACAGTAGATCTTAGATTCATAGCCCTAAACATAGTTAAACAGTCACAATTTTATAAACCCCAACATAGTGTGCAGTGAATTTCATAATAAATAAGACCCATGAGTAAATCAACTTTAAATCATGCAATTTTTAAGAAAAGGAAGCTTGGGCATCATAGGTGAAAGGAACCCATGAAAGAAACCCACATCCCTTAGCTTTGGAGATGTACTTGAAGAAGATTAAAGATGGAGACTTGAAGCTTGAGAGGAAATCCTTAGATCTGGAGAGGGTTTTGAGACTTGAATTTAGGAGTAAAATATTTGGCTAAATGTTTGAATGAGTATTGGGAAATGTTTAGAATGATATTATGCTGAAAAATGACTAAGTATAGGTATTTTCCCATTTGGGAACACTTAGGCCCAAGACTCAAAAGCCTTGGACCAAAATAAAAATCACTGGCAACAAAATACACAGGTCCGCATTTGGTCCGCGATGTGGACCTATCACGAATCCAAGATTTACATAGGTCCGCGACGGCTGCACGTCACGGTACCATCGTGGATCGATTCTAGAAATCAAAAATTATGAAAAATGAAATTGATAATTGTTCGCTCGTAAATCGGGGTCAGTTCTATTTTCCACTCAATTTGACCCCCTAAATAAGAATATGAAGCTGTATTTTCGATATTGCGTACGGATTTTTAGATATTTGGAAATTCATATTCCAGGCACTTTTGAGGCACATTTTCGGTCACTTTTTTGGGGTCATACAATATCCCCCATTGGAAACATTCATCCTCGAATGTCAAATATACGTATATGAGAGAGACAAACATGACAATTCCAACCCACATAGAGATCCAACAATGCACTTAAACATCATTTCAAAAATCTAATCATAATTTTAAAATCATTATGAACTTGTCAATTTAAACATGAATGTATGCATATGTCACGGGCTGAACATAGACTTGAAATTACATATGGGACTTAGAGTGTTACCTTAAGCTAGAGTGGAGTGGAAAAGGTAAGGACATTGCCTTTGTATGTCCGCTTTGGCCTCCCATGCAGCACTTTCGACTTGTTGATTCCTCCAAAGGACCCTAACGGAAGCCACATTCTTGCTCCTCAATATCTTCACTTGCCTATCAAAAATCTGAATCAAAACCTCTCCATAAGTTAAGCTATCTTTAACCACACCCACAACATCAAGAGGCACAATAGCATTCGGATCACCCACGCATTTCCTCAACATAGACACATGATACACCAAATGAACCAAATCCATTTCCCTAGGCAATTTCAACTCATAAGCTACCTTGCCAACTCTTCTCATCACCCTATAAGGACCCACATATCAAGGGCTCAACTTTTCCTTCTTACCAAAACAGAGCACACCCTTCATGGGTGATACTTTCAAATAAACTCAATCATCAACTTCAAATTCAAGATCCCTTCTCCTCACATCGACATAAGACTTTTGATGGCTTTTGGCCGTCTTTAACCTTTCTCTAATCATCCTAAGCTTCTCAAGAGCCTTCATAATTAGATCTGGTCCTAACAAGGCCACCTCACAAACCTCAAACCACCCAGCCGGTAATCTACAATGTCTACCATAAAGAGCCTCAAATGGAGCAATACTGATTCTAGAATGATAACTATTATTGTAGGCAAACTCAATTAAGGGGAGATGATCCTCCCAACTATCTTTAAGCTCCAACAAACAATCTCTAAGCATATCCTCAAGGGTTTCCATGGTCCTTTCAGCTTGTCCATCCGTTTGAGGATGGAAGGTTGTAGATAGCTTAACTCTAGTACCAAGACCCCTTTGGAAAGGTCTACACAAATGTGAAGTAAATTGAGATCCACGATCCAATATGATGGATAAAGGAACCCTGTGCAATCTCACCAAGTGATGGATATATAACCTAGCATACTCTTCAGGCCCATATGTGCTCTTAACCGGTAGAAAGTGAGCCGATTTCATCATCCTATCAATCACAACCCAAATGGAATCAAAACCTTTTCTAGTCTTGGGAAACCCAACCACAAAATCCATATTAATCACCTCCCACTTCCAAGTAGGAATCTCTATGTCTTGGGTTAGGCCATCCGTCCTTTGATGTGCAGCTTTGACTTAATGATAACTATGACAATCGAAAATAAATTTGGTAATGTCCCTCTACTTGTCACTCCACTAATACACCTCCCTTAAATCTCTGTACATTTTAGTAGAACAGGGGTGAATAGAATAAGATGAATTATGGGCCTCATCAAGGATCTTTTCTATCAAACCAACAACACAAGACACACACAACCTACCTTGGTATCTAAGAGCACCATCTCCCCCTTAGGAGAAAACCTCTTTCACCAAGGCCTTCAATTCCAACAAGGAGGGATCAAGATCTTGTTTAGCTTTCACATCCTCAACCAATGAGGATTTAGAACCATCAACAACAACAACACCATCATTATCCACTTCCCCTAATCTAACTCCCAATCTATCCAAACGATGGACCTCCCTAGCCATCTCCCTATCACTAACATCAAGATGAGCTAGGCTACCCATACACACCCTACTCAAAGCATCCGTCACCACATTAGCCTTACTGGGATGATAATGCACACTCATATTATAGTCCTTAAGAAGTTCTAACCATCTCCTTTTCCTCAAGTTAAGATCTTTTTGAGTAAAGACATATTGGAGGCTCTTATGATTGGTGAACACATCAACATGCACCTCATACGAGTAATGGCACCAAATCCTTAATACAAATACCACGGCAGCTAGTTCAAGATCATGGGTAGTGTACTTCTCTTCATGTACCTTGAGTTGCGTAGAAGCATAGCATTTGGCATTAGGACACAACCCAACACAACCTAGAAGCATCATAATACACAACAAATTCCTCTAGCCTATCCAGTAGTGACAATATAGGAGCAAACACAAGCTTATCTTTCAAGGTTTGGAAGCTCCTCTCACACTCATCGGTCCACATAAACTTGCCTTCTTTTGTGTCAACTTCGTCATAGCATAAGCAATAAAAGAGAACTCATTCAAGAATATCCGATAATACCTTCTAAGCCCAAGAAACTCCTAATATCTGACGAGGTCAATGGCCTAGGCCAATTTTTAATCACATCAGTCTTCTTAGGATCCACCTTAATGCCATCCCCTGACACCACATGTCCTAAGAAGTCAACTTCCTTTAACCAAAATTCATACTTTTCATATTTAGCTTATAGCCTCTCCTTCCTTACTCTTTGCAACACAACTATCAAATGAGCCCTATGCTCCTTCTCACCATGAGAATAGATCAAAATATAATCAATGAATACAACAAGAGAATCAATATAGGGTTTGAAGACCCTATTCATAAGGTCCATGAAGATGGCCGGTGCATTGGTCAACGCAAACGATATCACCAAAAACTCATAATGCTCATATCCATTTCGGAAGGCCGTATTGGGAATATCACACTCCCTCACCTTCACTTGATGATACCTGGATCAAAGATCAATCTTAGAGAAATGGCTAGCCCCTTGTAATTGGTCAAAAAAAATCATCAATCCTTGAAGAGGATACCTATTCTTAATGGTGATCCTATTGAGTTGTTGGTTGTCAATACACATCCTAAGGGACCCATCCTTCTTTTTCAAAAACAACACTGGTGTACCCCAAGGTGATTGGCTAGGCCTAATAAATCCCTTCTCCAACAAGTCCCTCAATTATTCCTTCAACTCCACCAGGGCCATATGGTAAGGGGAATAGAAATAGGTTGAGTATCGAGAAGGAGATTTATATTATAATCTATTTCCCTTTTGGGAGGAACAACGGGAAGTTCATTTGGAAAGACATCAAGAAACTCATTAACAATCAGGACCGACTATATGGGAAGGACTTTGGACTTCATATCCCTAACTCTCACAAGGTGGTAAAGACACCCCTTAGAAATCAACTTACGGGCCTTAATGTAAGAGATGAACCTACCCTTGACTACCACATCATGACTCTCCCACTCAAGGAGGGGTTCATTTAGGAATCAAAATTTGACCCTTCGGGTCTACAATTAATAGAATCATAGTATTCATGCAATCAATCCATCCCAAGAATGACATCACAACCATGTCAAACTTAACAAGATCACAAGGAAACATTTTATGCAAGATGCATAGGATAACTTCTACAGACTTTTTTAGCAACAATAGATGCACCAATAGGAGTAGACACCTCATATGACTCATGCAATAATTCGGGTTCAACTTGGAACTTTTGGCAACAAAAGGGGTAACAAAAGAAAGAGTGGTACCCAGATCAATCAACACATACTTATAAAAGTTAAAGATTTTCAACATACGTGTAACAACATCAGGGACGTCATCAACCCCTTGCCCCCCATGCAAAGCATAAAACAAGTTATGCCTTGGGGCACCATCTTGTCGGTGAACTCTCCCCAAAGGGACCACATTAGCACCTTGAGGGCAAACCTCCTTACCTTTGTTGTGATTTCGAGGGCAATCTATTGCCTTATGCCCCATTTTCCCACAACCATAGCAAGAACCAGTATCCCTCAAGCATGGGCCACCATGACCCTTACCACACTTCGGACACATATCAATAGGAGCCATACCCCTACCACCTTAGGACCTCAAAAAATCATTTGCAAGACTCTTTTGAAATGTATGAGATGACCATTGGCCTCGATAGAATCAACCACTCTTTTGGAACTTACCCTCAAAGTGGGCCCTTTTGGCCTCATGACCTCTCATCTTCCTCAATTTCTCCTCTTCCATTTGTTCAGCATCGGTCATTGACCGTGGCAAGTCTATCTCACTATTTAACATGGTGGACCAGCATTCTTCACTTACTAAGTCGATCACACCCATCACAAACTTATTCATTCTCGACCTTGGATCGTCAACTAAGTAAGGAGAAAACTTTGAAAGTTGGATGAACTTGAGGGTACACTCCCTCACACTCATGTACCCTCGACTCAAATTCATAAATTCCACCAATTTGGCTTCCCTAAGCTCAAGACAAAAAAATTGATTAAGAAAGACCACCTTGAACTCTTCCCATAGAGCCACATTGTTGGCTCCAATTTCCTCCTTCCATTGGTTGTACCATATTTGTGCTACCCCTTTGAGTTGGTTGGCTGCTAACTCCTCCTTATCCTTCGACCTCACATCCATGATAGACAAAATCTTTTAGACCTCACCAGTGAACTTTTGAAGGTCCTCACTTACCTTCGACCCTTGGAATTTCGGGGGATTCATCCTCATGAAATCTCTCACCCGAGATGCCAGTGTAAGAGAATGAGGGGCATGGTCCCCTTGGTTGGCTTGATTAGCAACCACTTGTCCAAGCAAAGTGAGAGAATCCCTAAGTTCTCCATTGGTCGATTTTTCCTCGGGTGTGCGGGCTCGTCTTGCCCTCATGTTAGGAATGATCTAACATAGAAAAGGACAATCGTTAGGGGGGAAAATTTACTTTAACTCTACAGCACAACTTAGAACATAAAGAAGGGAAACATTTCCTTAACATCTCATAGCCTCACACTTATAGTTATGGTACACAACACAACCATGAAGAAGATTATAATCAATGCAGTATGTTGGACTTTGAGGATCTAACAACCTACTACTCTAATACCATCTTTGTCACGTCCCAGACCTAGGGCATTGACGTGACCGGCGATGGGCAACCCAAAGGAACCCCAAACAAGCCTCACAGTATATCATTACATATCTTTAGTCGCGGAAGCAATTAGAACAACAATAAGAGATGAGCATAAGTAATAGAAACTAGGGCTAATGGTAAACTTCCATATCATATCATTAAGAAACAAGAGAGTCAAAGCTCATCTCATAGATACATAACATGTCAAAAACACCTCTACTACATAGATAAGAGCGGGCGCCATGACAAGCAACAAGGCTCACCCTCATTGTCAGTACATGAATAAAGGTAAGATATTCTTAATACAAAGCAAGAGATCATAAGCAACATCCCCAAAATGGATGACTCACCAACAAGGTTGAGTGACAGTTGTACGAGCCACATGAAGGAGAAGGATGATCAAGTGGTCCACTGGTTCTTATATGGTAACATAATGTAGGCATAGAGTATGCATTAGTACATTTGAATGTACTAAGTATGGAGGATGCAATACAACAAGTGATGGTAATATAATCTAAATATATAAGCATAAGCAATGAGTACAAATAGCAATATGGCATGGATGGAAGATGCTCGTTGTAAATCACGCCTATGTGGATCATAAAGTAAGTATAAGGAGAGACCATTCTTAGTACAATCCAAGACCTACCACTGCTTTGGATAGGCGCATGAGGTACAAACCCCTTTATGAGTTTGATGATGTACAAAACCCCTCAACAAGGTTGATGGAGTACAAACCCCCCAATAAGGTTGATGGGTTCAAACCCCCAACAAGGTTACCTGAGCCTACCAGCTACCAAATTAGGTGATTGAAGTACAAATCCCTCAATAGGTTACCCGGGCCTACAACTTCCCAAGCTAGGCTTGGTCATCCCCTACACTATAGAGAGAATATCATATACATATACACTCCTTTCATCATCATATACATATATTCCTTTTCATCATCATTCCTTCATTCTTTCATTATCATTTCATCATCATAAAGTCATTCAATTCATAAGACATGCATAGGACCTTCAATTCCTCAAGAAATCATAACCGGACATTTTATCAAACACTTAGAGGGTGTGTAGTGCTAGTGTAAAACCATGATTTCAAAACTGAAATCATGCTAGAAAATTTATTGCAAAACTATCAATAGATACTTTGTAATGACCTCAAGAAATAAACATCAAATCCTTTCATCAAATCTCACAATAGATCTTAGATTCATAGCCCAAAACATAGTAAAATAGTCATAATTTCATAAACCCCAATATAGTGTACAGCGAATTTCATAATAAATAAGACCCATGAGTAAACTAAATTTAAATCATGTAATTTTTAAGAAAGGGAAGCTGGGGCATCATGGGTGAAAGGAACCCACGAAAGCAACCCGCATACCTTAGCTTCGGAGATGAACTTGGTAAAGATTGGAGATGGAGACTTGAAGCTTGAGAGCAAATCCTTAGATCCGGAGAGGGTTTTGAGACTTGAATTTAGGAGGAAAATATTGATTAAGTATTTGACTGAGTATTGGAAACATTTAGAATGATATAAGGGTGAAAATTGCTAAGTATAGGTATTTTCACGTTTGGGCACACTTAGGCCCAAGACCTAAAATTCTTGGACTATATAAAATCACTACAACAAAATACATAGGTCTGCGTCTGGTCTGCGAGGCAATCCTACTACGAAGGAAAGATTTATACAGATCCACGACGACTGCATGTTACGGTACCATCGTTTGATTTTGGGAATCAAATTTATGAAAAATGAAATTGCTAATCGTTTGCTCTTCAATCAAGGTTTGTCTTATTCCCAACTCAATTTCACCCCCTGAACAAGAATATGAAGTCAGATTTTTTATATCGTGCATGAATTTTGAGATATACTAAAATTACCATTTCGAGTACTTTTGAGTCACATTTTGGGTACTTTTTAGGGACGTTACATTTGACAACAAGCCTTATGATGTTTTCTTTTATGTTAAAACATTAACACTTCTCTTCTTTTGATGTATGTCTTGAGGGTGAGCTAGTGAGTTATTTGCTAGCCCCCGCCATAATCTATGATGTTGAGGCATGATTTGGATCTTAATGAATTGATGTATCTACCCTTTTGGGAACTATGATACTCTTACATTTTATGTACTTCCACTTACTTGTTCTCTTGTATGCTTATTTGACTTTATGAATGCTTATGATATGAACATGAGGCTTGGATGAGATACCTTCGGGTGTCAGATTCATTATGTCACGACTAGACCTAGGTTCAAGTCATGACAAAAGTGTATCAGAGCACAAGGTTTGAAAGTATCCTAGGTAATCTAACATGCCGGATTAAGTAGAGTCTTATTCATTGGTGTGAAGCATACTACATCCATGAATGGAAGGCTATGAGATGTTTTAGGAAACTTTCATTTCTCTGAACTCTACGTTGTGTCTTTGAAGCTTCTGTATCCTAATGTTTGACCATGTTTTTTTGTCAAAAATGGCTCTACGACTTGCTCCATTGCCAATGGGAAATAATGCTAATGCAAACCAAGCTCTTTGAGCTCTCCAAGTCCCTCAAGCGGAGCAAGTATCTAATAATGAGTTCAGACACACGATCACTATATTGGCTCAAGTTGTTGCTTCCCCAAAGACTCCACTCTGGGTTCAAAGATAAGGGATTTTTCTAGAATAAATCCCCTAGAGTTTCAAGGTTCAAATGTAGATAAAGATCCACAAGAGTTCATTGATAAGGTGTATAAGATAGTGAAGATCATGGTGTTTCCCGAAGAGAAAGCCAAATTAGTGACTTATCAACTTAAGGGAATGGCTCAAGTTTGGTTCACTCAATGGAAGTCCAATGGAGTTGAAGAAGGTGCCATTGATTGGGACATGTTTAAGGCCACTTTCCTCGACCATTTCTTGCCTCTTGAGCTAAGGGAGGCTAAGGTGATGAAATTTACATACTAGAAGCAAGGTGGGATGAGTGTAAGGGAGTATGCCTAGAAGTTTACCAAGTTGTACAATTTTCTCCTTCTTTGGTGGCCAACTCTAGGGCCTGCATGAACAAGTTCACTTTGGCTGTGTTTGATTTGGTGCAGATGAAATGTAAGGTTGCCATGCTCATTAAGGATATGGATAACTCTATATTATGACATATGACGAACAAGTGGAGAGTGAGAAACTTCAAAGGATGAGGTTGAAAGAGTTTAAGAGGGCTCGTTATGATGGTGGATTCTCCTATAGTAAATCTAGTGGTGGCCGATTCCATCAAGGCCAAGGGTCTTTAAAAGGTACTCCTCAAAGGTTTGAAAAAGAAAAAGGGGCCAACCCCAAGGCTTGAGGTGATGTTATAAGAGGTGGTGCTATTCCTCCTAGATATCCCAAATGTGGGAGGAGCCATGTTGGTGAGTGCTTGAAGGGTACCAATGCATGCTTCAATTATAGGGAAATGGGACATAAGATCGTGTCTGAGTGTGGTCAATAAGGGTAAAGAAGGATGTTTTCAAGGCCAAGTAGCTCAAAGAGGGAAAGTGCAAAAAGGTGCGCAAGCTCAAGGTGGTGGTCCACGCGGTAATCATTTGTATGCTCTATTTGCTAGCCAAGAAGTTGATGAGGGTCTCAATGTGGTTACTAATATGTTAAAAGTCTTTGATCATGATGTATATGCTTCGCTTGACCCCGGTGTCAATATGTCTTTTGTTACTCCTTATGTTGCCATATAGTTTGATGTGTCTCTAGAAGTTTTATTGGAATGTTATTCAATCTATACTCTTGTTGGTGAGTCAATCCTAGCCAAGAAAATCTATCAAAATTGTCCCATGTCAATCTTACATGAAGTCGTTCCATATGATCTAGTTGAGCTTGATATAACCGATTTTCATATTATTCTTGGTATGGATTGGTTGCATATATCTTATGCTTCTATTGATTGTAGACCCCGTCAAGGTCACATTCTAAGTCCCTACTGAGACCACCTTCGAATGGAAGGGAACAAATTCTATGTTCAAAGGGAAGTTTGTCTCTTATATGAAAGTTATAAAAATGATCTTTAAAGGTTGTCTATACCATGTTGTCCGAGTCATGGATGTCGAGTCCTATTTTTCTGTCACGACCCAAGCCTAAGGCCTAGACATGAAATAATGAATGTGAACCCAAAGGGACCCCAAACAAGCCTCTTAGGATATCATTTACACATCCTTGGTCGTGGAAGCTATTAAACAACAACAAGAGAGAATAAATAAGGATAAAGGGACTAAGAGAAGTCTTTTATAGCATAAATCATAAAGAGTCAAATCTCAAAGCATAGTTACATCATTTGTCCAACAACACCTCTAAATATAGACTTGAGCGGGGGCCAACACACTTTCCTGGGTCACCCTCACAGTGCAAAGATTTTAACATTAAGAAATGACAAAGGCAAGAGTAGCATAGCTAATGTCCCCGACTTTGAGGACTCACCATTAGCTTATCTTCAAGATGACCAACTAGCCATGGGGAGGATGATCGTGGAGGGGCTCCAGTTCCTACATGGTAATATCATGTAGGCATAGAGTATGCGTTAGTACATTTGAATGTAATATTTATGTAGGATGCAATGCAACAAGAGGTAGGAAACATAACCAGAATGCATTTACAAGCAATGGGTAGGTATAAGAGCTATGGCATGCATGATCAATGCTTGAAGTATACATGCTTGTATAGAACAAAATACATTTGTAGGAAGAGACCATCATCATAGACCAAGCGAACTAGTACTTGGAATCCAAGTCATACCACCCCCTTGGAAAGTGATTGAGGAATCTACCCCTCAATTGGTAGATGGACATACCACCCCCCATCAAAGTGATTGAGGAATCTAACCCTCAATCAGTAGATGGACAAACCATCCCCCATCAAAGAGGTCAAAATAAATATCCCTCAACATGGTATATGGGCATACCACCCTCCATCAAAGTGGTCAAGGTATATACTTGTCAACATGGTAGATGGGCATACCACCCCCATCAAAGTGGTTGAGGCATATCACCCCCTCAACTAGGTGTGGTCAACTTGCAACACTATAGATACTTTTCATTAATTCAATACATATATACATTCCTTTCATCATCATAAATTCACTTGACTCATAGGTCATGCATTAGATCATCATTGACTTAAGAACCCTAAATTGGATATTTTATCAAACACTTGGATGGTGTGCAATGCAATTTCAAAATTATGAAATCCAAGAGTGAAATCATGTAAGAAAACGTAATGAAAATCAACCTACCAATACTTGGTAACACCCTCATGTAAGATATACTAAAACCCCTCATCAAATCTCATCATAGAACATAGGTTCATAGATTAAAACATACTTAAACAGTCCACATTTCATGAAGCACCAACATAATTTATAATCAAATTCATTATAAGAAGTGCTCATAGATAAATCAACTTGAAAACATGCAATTTACATAAAAGGAAGGTTGGTCACCATGGATGAAAGGACCCGATGGTTGAAACCCACATACCTCAATTTTGGAGATTTTCTTGATGAAGATTTGAATGAGAACTTGAAGCTTGAATGAAATTCTTGAGATTCGGAATGAACTTAGAACACTTGAATTTGGATGAAATATTTGACTAAGTGTTAGAGAGGGTTTTAGGGAATGAGTTGAATGATATGGAGTTGAAAAATGATGAAGTACTGGTGTTTTTAAGCATAGGAAGGCTTAAGCCCAAGGCCTAAAAGCCTTGGATCAAAACAGGAAAACTGGCACAAAAATAATACTGGTACGTACCAAGGGCACGAATCGATTCTGTTTTTCATAAATTTTGATACAGTTACTCTAAAATTGGGGTTATACCTATTTCCCCCTCAATTTTTCCCTTGATCACGAATATGAAGTCAAATTTTCAATATCAGGCATAAAATTTGAGATATATGAAAATTACGATTATAGGCATTTTCAAGGCACATTTTCAGGCACTTTTTGGGGCATTTCAGCTTCTGCTCTTGATTCAATCCCCCTATTTAATGAGCTCCCTGATGTCTTCCCCAATAACTGACCTAATATTCCTCCTGTAAAGGAAATCAATTTTGGTATCGATCTTTTGCCCGACACCAGCCTGTTTCTATCCCTCCATATCGAATGGCCCCAACAAAATTGAAAGAATTGAAGGAACAATTAAAGGGTTTACTTGATGAGGATTTATAAGGCATAGTATGTCACCGTGGGGTGCTTTTGTATTATTTGTAACAAAGAAGGATTGTTTACTTCAGATGTATATGGATTATCAGCAATTGAATAAAGTAACCATAATAAACACGTATCCACTTCCAATGATCGATGACCTTTTTGATCAACTATAAGGTGCAAGTAATTTTTCTAAGATTGATCTTCAGTCTGGATATCACCAGTAGAGGGTAAAGGAATATGACACTCCAAAGACGGCATTTAGAACTCAATATGTCATTTTGAATTCTTAATTATGTTGTTTGGACTAACAAATTCCCTTGCTGCCTTTATCGATTTGATGAACAAGATCTTCAAATCATATTTGGATATATTTGTGGTGGTGTTCATAGATGATATAGTGGTTTATTTATGGGTTGTGAAAGAGCACGAAAATCATTTGAGGATTATGTTGCAAATATTGAGAGATAGATAACTATTTGTCAAATTTAGCAAGTGTGAATTTTGGCTGAGAGGTGGCTTTCCTTGGTCACATTATTTTTGGCAAGGGTATTAGAGTTGATCCAAAGAAAACTGAGGCAATAAAGAATTGGTCTAGATCATTGTCTCTATCCGATATTAGAACCTTTTTAGGTTTGTCCGAAAATATTAAAGAAGGTTTGTTAAGGGATTTTCCTTTTCTCCTTTGAAAAGGTAGGCCCAAAAGAAGGTGAAATTTCAAGTCTGATGAATGTGAGAAAAGTTTTCAAATGTTAAAGGATCGTCTTACTTCAAGTACTATTTTATTGCCCAAAGGATAGGATGATTTTGTGGTGTATTGTGATGCCTCATATATAGGCTTGGGTTTTTTGTTGATGCAACTTGGAAAGGTCATCATCTATGCTTCAAGACAACTGAAAGTGCATAAAAATAACTATTTGACTTATGATTTTGAGTTATTAATTGTTGTGTTTGCACTGAAGATTTGACAACATTACCTTTATCGGGCATATGTTGATATATTTACCGACCACAAGAGGTTGTAATATATGTTTAGCCACAGAGATTTGAATATAAGGCAAAGAAGATGGTTGGAACTTTTAAAGGATTACAACATGAGTGTGAAATATCAACCCTGTAAGGCTAATGTTGTGGCTGATGCATTGACTAGAGTGTCTATGTACTGCGTGACACATGTTGATAATGGAAATAAAGTGTTGGTAAAAAAGTTACAGCATTTGTCTTGTTTGGTGCAAGGTTAGCTAGCTTAAGTGAAGGTGGTGTGCTAGTACCTAATGGGGCAGAATCATCTTTGATGGAAGAAATTAAGGCAAAGTAAGACATGGATCTTACTTTGGTTGAATTGAAGAAGTTAGTGATTGACAAGAAGATAGAGGTCTTATCACAAGGGGAGATGGAGAATTGCATTACCAAGGATGATTATTTGTGCCTAATGTAGGTGGATTAAGGGAGAAATTACTTAATGAAGCCCATAATTCCAGGTACTCTATTCATCCAAGATCCACCAAAATGTATAGAGATCTAAGAGAAGTGTATTGGTGGAATGGTATGTGATGTTGCCAAAACTATACCTCTCTTTGAAGGTATAAGTGGTTGTTGTCAAAATATATACTCTACCAAGGTTAAGGTTGAACCCACAGTGAATATGGTCTAGACTGGAGTAATTATAAGAAAGTTGGATGAATTAACCTACTTATCTCTTGAAGGGGGGGGGGGGTTGTAAATGCAGTAATTAAACCTAAACTAGAGGCACATGTTGTTAATTCAATAATAGATATAACAAGGGTATTGTGTTCCCCATGAATTCCTAACTTAGTATAACATGATAATCGTAATCTTTTCTAGTGTGTAGCATGCAAATCTAGTAAGCTATGTTTATCAAACCCTTTGATCCAGTCAAGAGGTAAATTTCACTCTGTAATTTGATCCATCCTCGCAGCGTTACATTACTAACCCTTACCTTTTGTTCTAGTACAACCACCCCTTGATCCAGTTATATTAATTAGACGAGAGAGATCAAATCAAATCCTATTAATTAT
Source organism: Solanum ossicruentum (assembly GCA_025774065.1). Taxonomy (NCBI): domain Eukaryota; kingdom Viridiplantae; phylum Streptophyta; class Magnoliopsida; order Solanales; family Solanaceae; genus Solanum; species Solanum ossicruentum. The sequence continues at coordinate 44,655 of JAOTQR010133946.1, read as the reverse complement.
TCCCTTGTCCCATTCATTACCGCCTTGATCCAGCAAGTAAGAATTAGGCGATTTTAATGTTGGTCACCATTAAAAAGCATTCTAAATGAAGGGATTAATTAATGCATGTATGTACACTATCCAAGAATTATGGATCATTTGGTTTTACCTTGTTAGTTCTTTATAGTTCCCATAACCCTAGTTGTGGGTTTAGCTACGCATGACCATTGTGGATAAGAGAATCATGTTATGGAATAACATAATTAAATATTTACAATGATGAATTGAAGAACAGGAAATCCAAAATTCTCCACAAGAAATCATAATGTAATAATCTCAATATAAAAATCATAAAATATAATTGCTTAAGTTGATCTGTCCTCTCTTGTGTGTCTTCCTTCAAAAAATCCTAAAAAACCTATTTATAATAAGTCAAATATAAATCTAAAACAAAATAGAAAAACTAGATTTGATAACTTCAACAAATAAGGTTATAGGCCGTAAGTGAATTCACAGCCCGTATCTAGGCTTCGTACTTTGCACATCCCAAAAATAGGCTTCCACCATAAGACCTACTTATAGGCCATCTGAATTTGTATTCTGCACTTTCCAAAAATAGGCATCAACCTATGAGACCTACTTACGGGCCGTCTTCTGACTTATGGCATGTAAAGGGTTTCGTCTGCTAACTTTTCTTAAACTCTTCAAAAATTTGGTCCTCTAGGCACGACCTTATCTATGTCCCGTCATTGGATACATGATTCGTAAGTGACTTCATCTGAAAAGACTTCTGTATTCAACATGTTTTTCTTATCTTCAACCTACAAAAGTACCTATGGGCCATGAAGAATTCTATGGATCATTTGATAACTCGTGGATGTAAAATCTGAAACTTGGCCCTTCACTGTATCTAATTCATGAAACCAACCTACAGCTTGTGGAATGAACCACGACCCTTAGATTTGTCCGTAAATCACAAAATATTTCATCTTGTAGACTTTTGCCCAAAATCATACCGAATCCTGTAATCCTACAAAATCAACGCAAAAAAAAAAAGAACACATCAAACCAACTAACATCACTTTGTGAACACAAACTTTCATTTTTCAAGTATCAAAAGTGTTGTATTTTAGCAGCACATCAACACCCTCGACTTAAAATTGTTACTTGTCTTCAAGCAACAAACTCAATCTATATAAGTAGTATAGCAACACACAGATCTCAATCTAAAGGCATACATAATCTCTAAATCAATCACAAATACCCCAAACTAATGTATCAATACATATGAGATAGTCATCAAACAAACCAATGCAGATCAATATATGTGAGAGTGCAGCTATGGCAAGCAAGGTAACCGTAGATAAGCCACAAACACTAAAATAGCCTAGAAATGATAGTGTCACTCAAGTGCCCTCACAAAAAGAAGTCTCATATCCCACTCATGATAGTATTTTCAAATTTGATGCTCGAGGCTAACAAAATCACTCACACTTGATGTGCTGTTAAAATATAGCACTTTTGATACTTAAAGCTTGGAATTTTTGTGTTCTCAATGTGATGTTAGTGGGTTTTATGTGGTGTTATGTTTGTTTTGTAGGATTCCGGGGTTGATATTGATTTTGGAAGAATATGTAGAAGTTTCCGATTTTGAATATTCACGAGACCCTTTATGGGCCATAAAGCATTCTATGGGCTGTGAATGAGGTTTCGTGTACAATTTCAGTCAGGGGTAGATTTCTGAAGTTTGATCTAAAAACATCCAAATAGGTTGTGAAATATTTTACGAGTCATAGATCATGTCTCATATTATAAAGATTAGAGAAGGAGGACTTTCTAAAGCTTCATCAAACAAAATCCCTTATATACCATAGAATCCTTTATGAGCCATAGAGTAGTGTCCTAAATGTCAAGTCCAGATTTGCAATGACAAAGTACAAATACCCAATTACGAACCATAAATCACAATATGGCCCGTACTACATCAAGTAAGGCTTACCGACTGTAAGGAGCTGAGCTTTGTACGAACTTAATGGAGCCCTCATGGTCCATGTGGAGACTCCGTGTAGTGTCCCTTGACCATTGGAGAATGTTTGAACCTTAAACATGGTGTTTCAAACTAAGGTATACCACACTTGGACCCCTCACAGTCCGTGTGACACTTCAGGGACCATGTTGTGGGCTGTGTGGTGGCCTTGGCTTGAAATCCCAGAATTTTGGGACCAAGTACGGTCACATGGCCAAGTACACGACTCATGTGGGGTGTCACGGCCTGTGTAGCCACCCGTAAGACTTCCGGAGTGAACTTTTGCTAAGTATGGAATCTTCGTCTCGTAACTTGATCATGAAAATTTTCTAAGGGAGGTGGTACGGGCAGCCTCATGGCTCGTGTTGCCTTCCGTGGGAGTGATCTCATTGAATTTTTCTAAGTATGCAATCTTTAACTTAAGCTAATTTTACTTTCAAGCCTTCAATTCAAGATTATTAACGTTGTTTGAGGCCATCATGAGTCTCCTACATCAAGCCAAGTTCAAAAGAATTCCATTGTATAAGTTTTTGACAAGTATCGATAGAAGGGTGAACTTTAAACAGTCATATCTCTTAGCACAAAATGAACAGGGTAGAACACAACCTATCAAATTGAATATATTTGAATTATCTTTCTAAGGCATCTGGTCTCATCTCATTCCAAGTTCGAAGAAAGAAATTATGCCCCTTTTCGTAGAATCTGTCTAGGCTAGACGGGGAGCCTACATGGACCATGAAGAACTTCACAACTCATGAAGCTAGCCACAAGAAGTTATGGGTAAAATTTAAAGGGGAATTTAGTTGAGGTGTTTTTGATATTTTGACCCATCCACAAAGTTTTTTAAAACCTTTAAACCCCTCCCCCCCACCTTTAAATTCCTAAACTTCTTCTATACTAATTCTAAACCCTCATTCAAGACTAACACTTCGTTTCTAGAATTAGATTCTCAAAATTCTCTCCAAGTCTCTTCTTCAAGATTCAATTGAGTTTTAAAGTTCAAGCTAAATTCTTCTCAAATTCATCTTCCTAAGCAAAGTATATGGGTTTTGATCCTTGGTTCCATCCAATCAAGGAGACCCAAACATTTTCAAGCAATTTTTCATGAACTTAAACTTACTTTACATGTGGGTTTTTATTATTTTTATTTATTAAATTCAATTTATGAATGGGTTTTACTTTATTTATGATTTTAAGTTACTTTAAGCCCTATTATGAGAATTTACATTGAAGTTATGAAATTATGAACATGCATGTCTCTTTTAAGACTTGATTTATCCATGGGTGATTTATATTTATTTTTAAATGTGGATTTAGTTATGTTTACACTTGAATTTCATATTATATTGTTAAATTTAGATTGAATTTCAATTACCCATTCTATTTTCACATTCATGGCATGTGAATTCATGAACATTGGAATTTATGGGAATTACGAAGTGGGTTAAGTCCAATTATGTTTTAAGATATGATTTTGATAAGATATTGATGGGTTTTAAGATGAGGGTTCCCAGGAAACAACCTCTCTACTTCTACGGTAGTAGTAAGGTCTGCGTACATTCTACTCTCCCCAAACCCCACTTGTGGGATTTTACTAGGTATGTTGTTGTTGTTATTTATTTTGATACGATGTTGGTTATGAAAAGAATGTGATCACATAATTTCTATGATTATGGATCTTTGAGCATTTGAAATGACCCCAAAAAGTGCCTCAAAATGTGCCTCGAAAGTGCCCGAAATCATAATTTTCACATATCTCAAAATTCGTGCGTGATATCAAAAATCCAACTTTATATTCCTATTTAGGGGGTCAAATAGAGTGGGAAATAGGTCTAACCCCAATTTAAGAGCAACCGTAACAAAATTTGAAAATCACAAAAAAGTGATTTCAGAGACGATCCGCGCCCCTGGTGCGACGCATCAGGGGTGCGCCACAGGGTATTCGTGCACTATTTTTCTGGTCTGGTTCAAGGCCTTTGGGTCTTGGGCCTAAGTATTCCTAAATGTGAAAATACCTATACTTAGTCATATTTCACCCACATATCATTCTAAACATTCCCTAATACTCACTCAAACACTTAGCCAAATATTTCACTCCTAAATTCAAGTCTTAAAAACTCATCTGGATGTCAAGGTTCTCATTCAAGCTTCAAGTCTCCATCTCCAATATTCTTCAAGGATTCTCTAAAGTCAAGGTATATGGGCTTTTTTCATGGGGTTCTTCCACCCATGATATCCAAGCTCTCTTTTACCTAAAATTGTATGATTTAAAGTTGATTTACTAATGGGTCCTATCTATTATGAATTTCACTGCACACTATGTTGGGGTTTCATGAAATTATGATTGTTTTAACATGTTTTGAGCTATGAGTCTAAGATCTATTGTGGGATTTGATGAAGGGCTTTGATTTATATGGCTTGAGGGTGTTACCAAGTATCTAAAAAAGATGGTTTTACATTGAATTTTCTAGCATGATTTCACTCTTGAATTACATCATTTTACATTGGCAATACACACCCGCCAAGTGTTTGATAAAAGTCTGAATTATGATTTCTTGAGGAATTGAAGGTCCAATGCATGTCTTATCAGTTGAATGATTGTATGATGATGAAATGAACATATTTATATGGTTTTATTCTATATAGTGTTGGAATGTAACCATTCCCTACTGGGGGGTTGCGCACCAGGTAACCATGTCGAGGGGTAACCATGTCAAGAGGTTTGTACCTTGATAACCATATCGAGTGGTCTGTACCTTGATATCCATGTTGGGGAATTTATTCGGTCACCAAGGGTGGTAGGGTGCGATGATCCACCAACCATGTCGGGGGATTTATACCTTTATAACCATATTGGGGGATTTGTACCTTAGTCACCAAGGGTGGTAAGGTGCAACGATCCACCAACCTATTGATGGGGTTGGTACCTTAATCACCAAGGGTTGTAGGGTGTGATGATCCACTAATATAATAGTGGTCTCTTCTTGCACATGTATTATGTTCCATATAAGCATGATTTACTACATAGCATCTCACATGCATTCCATATTGTTATATGCTACTCATTGCCTATGCTTATGCATTTCGATTATGTTACATATCTCTTGTTACATTGCATCCTACATACTTAGTACATTCAAATGTACTAACGCATACTCTATGCCTACATGATGTCACCATGTAGGAACCAGAGCCCTACTCGATCAAACTCCTCCACATGTCTAGTACGACTTCTCTCAAGCTCTTTAGTGAGTCCTCTATTTCAGGGATGATACTTATGATTCATACTAAGTTTCAAGACTATCTTCTTTTATGCATATGTTGACTATGAGGGTGAGCCCAATAGCTTGTATTGGCCTCTGCTAAGTATCTAAGTTTTAGAGGTGTTTTGGATATGTTTTGTATTATGCTATGATTTTTGACTCTCTCTTGACTCTTGATGTTTATAATATGGAAGTTATCCCTTAGCCCCATTGTTACTATTCACTATCTATTATTTTATTTTATTACTTTCACGACCAAGGATGCGTAATGATATATTAAGAGGCTTGCTTGGGGTCCTTTCAAGTTCCCTATGCGTCGTGTCACGTCTAGGCCCTAGGCTTGGGTCGTGACAGCATTTTGGGTGCTTGCACCATTTCATATATGTGAATGAGCTATTCCAATGCATGAGTATTATGATTATAAGCTATGATTTGACATTTGATCCTAAGTATGTATTATTATGGATAGTGTTTGGCTTTTAGGCCTAAGAATGCATTGAAATGATTTGGAAATGACTACTGTCTCTTTTCAAAGCTTATATATGTATATACATACATGTATTCTTGTTGGATGAAGACCTAGCACCGATGGATTGAGTGTTGTCTCTCTTTCCTTGAACTATGTTCCTAACATAGGTTTGAAAATCCTATCTGAAAAGAGGTTGCCCATAAGGAAGGTTGCTTCATACAAAATAGGGTTTCCCATAAGGTGAAGTATGATATAATATGATATGATATGATATGATATGATATCATATATGTGAAAACCCTATCCAAAATAGGGTTTCCCGTGAGAAAGGTTACTTCATACAAAATAGGGTTGTCGTAAGGTGAAGTATGGTTTACCTTTGGCAAGTAGACCACATCTTTACCGATGAGGGGATTTCAATGGGATTTCAAGTAATAGCTCGTTTGGTCTTACTCATGTCAGTTGAAGTCACATCGCTACTATATATGAGCATTTTTGCATTTCATGCATCATGGACTTCATGGCATATTCTATACTACTTTTCTTTGGATATATGATTCTTTTTATATTATGTACTCTTGTCATCTAACATCGAAATGCAGCTTTGATAAGTGATATGCATTGCATGCCTACATACTTAGTATATTTGAATGTACTAACACATATTTTTGCCTACATGATCTAACCATCTAGGGGTCAGAGATTACGTTCATCCAACATTTGACGCTAGATCGGATTTGAGACATTTGTTGTGGTAAGTCCTATCTTCCAAGGACAAGCCACCCATTCCTCTATCTATGTTGCTTCCACTTGTGTTATTTACTTTGAGGGTGATCTTGGTACATGTCTTGGCCCCTATCCTATCTATGAAAAGAGTCTTGTTGGACATCTTGTAGACTCTCTTCAGATCTATATGTTATCTTTTGTATTTCAAGCTTATGATTATGGTTATCTATTACATATTGCTATCATATATTAATTATGAGAAATATTATATGTATGTATGTTTGATGTGGAAATGTGGATGATCCTAACTCCAGAATTGCCCCTATAGAGTGAGTCATACTTACCCGCCCCTTTGTCTTTATGTGCTATGTGTTATGTGAATCAATGTTAATCCCTTTACCTATGATATTCCCATAGCATGAGCCCTACTTTTCCATCCCTTAGAACTATGTGTTTACTATTTGAATATGCTTCTGAACTGATGATGAAAACTTGGATACTTTGAGGCTTGTTTAGGAACTCTTAGGTTCGTATTCGCTATGTCACTCCTAGACCCTAGGTTTGGGTCATGACACTGATCCAATTATCCTATTTTGATTAGGACTTGTATTTTAAACACTATAAATAGGTTTTTAGATTATTTTTCTAGGAGAGTTCGAAGAGTGAGCAGAAAAACAGTAAGATAGAGTAGAGAAAAACATTAGAGAGTTTTAAGAAACACTTATACACTTTGATTTCATCTTCTACTTACGATCTTGTGATTCTCATTGAGTTTTGAATTTTATTATTCTAAATTCAATTGTGTACGTGCTCTATTATGTTATTTAAATTCACAAGTCTTCAATCTAGACAAATCATGAGTAGTTAAATCCACAACTAGGGTGGTAGGAACCATGAAGACCTGACAAGGTAAAATTGGATAATTCATAATTCTTGAAAAGTGTGCATACATATATTAGTTAATTCTCTTAGCTTTGTATGTTTTCTAGTGGTGGCCAACATTAGAACCCACCTAGTTCTACTGAATTGACTAAGGTTATAATGAATAGGAAAAGAGATTAATTAGGATTCGATTGGTATCCCCGTCTAGTCAACCGAACTAGGTCAAGGGGAGGTTATACTTGGACTATACGTAAGGGTTCGTAAAGTCACACTATGGAGATGGACCAAGTCACGTAGTGAAATTTGGCTCTCGCCTTGGCTAAAGGATTTGGTGAACTTAACTTATCGTCCTGCACGTTACAAACTAGAAAAGAAATAGGTTATCCAGTGACACTAAGTTAGGGAATCATGTGGAACACAATACCTTAGATTCTCTCCAGATTGGTTTAAACACTTGTTTTAGTTTAGCATTACTTTCATTAGTTATTATTAACCTGCACCCCCTTCTTTTGGAGAGATAAGTTGGTTAATAACCCAAATTGCATCATTGAATTCTTCTAAGTGTACCATATTCCCTTGGGTTCGACCCTAACCTTGGTTAGGTTCTATATATTGACAATGATTGCTTTAGCTTAAATAACGAGGTGTAGCTTGGGCGGCTTCAAGATTTTGGCACCATTGTCGGGGAATATAGCTAGACTTGTCTAATTCAAGTAATTTGGAAATTAATGCTTATTTCTCTCAATTTACATTTTTTAATGCTTTTGTTTCTTTTTAGTGTGTAAATGTAATGTATGCCCTTGTATGCCCAACAAGCGAAGTCGAGGTAGACCCTTGACTCCGTTTGACCCAGAGATGTAAAGAACATTAAGAAGAATGGCCCAAGATAATGCCAAAAATATGGCAAATGCAGCTCTAAACCAGAATGAGAATGAAAATGCAAACAATGAAACACCAACTCCTCTTGAGGACATTGCTCCACAGTGACAAGAATTCAACACTAATGCTTATCAGTGGAATCAATATCGGCCAAACCCTATGGCTATGGAGGTGACTGGAGGTATTGTCTTGCCACCACTACCGGTTGACACAAAGTTCGTGATCTCGAGTGGGTTACTTCAAATCCTGCAGAACCATGGGTTATTCGTGGGCCTACCATTAGACAATCCTTATAGCCATCTACACAATGTTGCATTTGTCTGCAAAAGTATAATGGGAACACAAAATCTATCTATGGATGTTGTGGAACTTCGTGTCTTCCTATTGTCTCTGAAAGGAATGCAACATTATGGCTATTTTAGCTCCCGTAGAGTTTGATCACTAGTTGGGCTAAATTGCAACGGGCCTTTTTGGAGAGGTACTTCCCGAGATCAAAGAAACTCAAGTTAAAAGATCAAATCAACAACTTTGAGAAACTTCCTAGTGACTCAATTAGTACTATATAAGAGTGGTTTACTAAGTTCTTGAGGAGTGTCCTGGACCATAAAATTTTTTATGATGCCTTGGTGGAGATCTTTTACTATGTCCTTGATGAGAATAGTCAAGCCTGTGTTGATAATATTATGGGGAGCATGTTCTTAGATCAACCATTTGCTCGGATTGCTGAAAGGATGGAGAGAGTGGTGAAGACTAATCATGCATGGGGGCAAAAAGACAGAGCATCTACCAAAAGTTCATACATTGTTAATATTAGTTCGAAGCAAGCTAAAATAAATGAAGAGATTCTGTCAGGCTTGCCCGAATCCATATAGGTACGAAGGTGATGATGAAGAAGAATTACGAACGAGTCAATGCAGTTGCTCATTATCCCCCCTCTGCCGCGCACCTATGTATAATGATCCCTACTATAGGAAAGACACTTGTTTTATTGTTGATCATACAGGAGGTTTCTGGACCAACGCCTAAGGGTCCAATCAAGACTATTGACTCCAAGGTCAAGGAAACCAAGGTTGGAACTTCAATAGAAAAGGAGCTTTCAGAGAAAACCGTGAAGGGTACTATAATAGGAATTGAGGCCAAGATAGAGATATAGATTGGGGTTACAGAGATAGTTACAGAAATGGTCCTTATGTGCCACTACACAACCATGACACAGGTACGAGTAGCTCAAGCATTGAGGAGATGTCTTAATGCCAATTGAAGAAAGTTGAGACACAGGATGAGACTTTGAGGGTCATGAAAACTGATATCTCCAGTATAAATTAAAAAATTGAGTCTCATTTTGTTGTTATCAAACATCTTGAGCCACAGTTTGGTCAAGTGTCGACTCAATTTAATTAGTATCAGAGGGGTACATTGCTTATTAACACAGTTTAGAATCCTAAGAATGAAGGGCAGTAGATAGTTGATAAGGATGATGTTCGAGAAGAGACAGTTGCGATCGATGATTTAGATACTGGAGATGATAATAGCAAGTGGTAATCTCCAATTCCCACTATCAAGAGACTTTCTATTGGGTGAGTGATGCTACATACATGCCACAAAAGCTGAAGCCCATTCCTTGGCCTCCTTTTCCATTCCCTCAAAGAATTAAAAAAAAAGGGAAGGCAAGTTCAAGCACTTTCTCTCCACGATGAAACAAGTCACCATCAACAATCCTCTCATCGAGGCGTTAGAGAAGATGCCAGGGTATGCAAAGTACATGAGAACCTGGTTACAAAGAAGTGCACTATGAGTCAGGAGCTTTCCCAAGAATTTAACATTACGGTGCAATCGCTACGAGGTCCTTGGTTCAAAAGTGAGAGGATCCTGACGCTTTTACCATACCCTGCACCATTGGGGATATAGAGTTCGCAATTGCATTATGTGATCTCTGTGCCAGCATTAATCTAATGCCCCTTGTCATGTTCAAGATGCTAAGATTGGGAGCCCCTACACTGATGAGTATGCAGTTGTTAATGGCTAATCGTACGACAAAAAAGTTTATGGGGATATTGTATGATGTGCTTGTTAAGGTTATGAAGTTCATATTGCCTGTAAACTTTGTGATCCTAGATTGCAAAGTCGACTTTAATGTCCCAATCATCTTGGGAAGACCATTCCTAGCCAATGGTCGAGCACTAGTGGATATAGAAGTGGTCAACTAAGGTTTATATTGAATGATGAAGAAGTTTTTTGATATATGTAAGTCTATGTAGAGGCCATATGATCTGAAGAATAAAGCTTGGGCACTTAGTGAAGTTTGAGTAACCAAGTTCTCCAAGTGGTGTAGCGACAATAAATCAGGCACTATATAGGAACTAACCCAAGGTGCAGATTGGTGCTTAAGTGCCCGGGTATGTTTTTGGACCCTGGTACTTTATTTTATTTTGATCGTGTGCATTGAAGACAATGCACCTATTTTTCGATGGGGTATGGGTAGTTATGGGCATAGTGAAGTCTGAGTAGCTTGGATCCATAACTACCCCAATTTTTGAATCCTATGGGTTTTCTTACATATGTTTTTTTTCTCCATAGACATTTATTTTTTTGTTGAACCGGCATGTTTAGGATGTTTAGGTAGTATTTGTAGCATATTGTACTGAGATTTGTGGCATATGTATATTTTTGTGATTTTTGTGAAAAATGATACCCATCAATTTTTGATTAGTTTGTCTAGATATAAACCATGCATATTTAAGTTTGTTGATAGTGTTTGCTCTAATAAGTGAGAATAAATTGAGACTAAAAAAAAGCAAGAGCTGAGTGTCTTTTGTTGATAATGTAATCAGTGCCATGTGAGTGTGAGCTTAAATTCCTAAACTCATGTATTCTGTTTTAATTCAGAACTTTCCCTGTTACTCTAATTTAGACCATAGATTAATTAGATTAGGAAAAGATCTTAGCCCATTGTTCTTAAAAGTCCATTTAGCCTAAATGACCAACCAAATTTGCAGAATATGCCTTGATCCTGACGTTTGAGCTTGATATGTACCTCCTCTTTGTAAAAACCTAAGTGACCTAGCCTTATTAGTTATGAAATCATGAAATTGGCTCTGGTCCTTCCTTGAACATAATGCATCTTGATTGAGGCAAAAAGCCTAAGTTGAGGGTGGCTACCAAAAATGGCCCTGGTTCTGAGGTTGGATATGTGCACCTCAACTTAGGCCAAAAGCCTAAGTTAATGATGGCTACTGTAAGGTAAAACATAAAATGAGGGGAAAAGTTATGATCCATGGAAAAGGAGTAAAACTGTCTACTGGGTACAAGAAAAATAAGTAATGCCTTAGTTATGAGTTAAAAAGAAAAAAGTGAAATGTAAAGGCAAGGCAAAAAGTTGAAAAATGAAACGAAATTACCTAGAAAAGCTTGAAATGGGACAAATGGAGAATGGAATGAAAAGTAACAATGTTGGTAGGGAAAAAGTTTACAAAAACGCAGTGCCAAGGAGGGTCTTTAGTCACTATGTTCCTAAACTATCATACTAAAGCCCCCTGAACCTACGTTACAAGCATGTAAAGTTCTAAACTAATCCTAGTCCAAGTAGTCAAAGGTCTTAGTCATGAGTATAAGGGAAAGCCTATGGCATTGGGAGAGTGAGTGATTTTGCATAGTCCCAAGGTAATCCGTGAGAACATCATTGAGAGTGAGATATGGATCTTTTTTCTGGGAGGGAATTTGTATTGCATTGTTAACATTAGGCTTATTTAGTGATTGTGTCTTGTTGATAGTACCTCGCTTGTCCTAGTTGCATTGTTTCATGCATTACTCTATACTGGTTTGCTGGATAGCTATTTGATTATGTTATTAAAAGTAGGCATGGATATCTATGCTTAAGTTTGATGTAATGTATGTCATTAGGTTGAGGTCTGTGTGTTTTTGTACTACTTATATAGATTGATTTCGTCACTTGAGGAAAAGCAACAATTTTAAGTTGAGGTTGTTGATGTGCTGTCAAAATACAAAACTTTTGATGATCAAAGCTTGGAATTTTGTGTGTTCTCAATGTGATGTTAGTGGGTTTTATGTGTTTTTATGTTTGTTTTTTAGGATTTCAGGGTTGGCATTGATCTTGGAAAGAATATGAAGAAGTTACTGATTTTGAGGATTCACGAGACCTTTTATGGACCGTAGAGAATTCTATGGGCCAGGAAGGAGGTTTCATGTACAATTATAATGAGGGGTAGAATTCTAAAGTTTGATCTACGAACATGCAGATGGTCGTGAAACATTTTATGAGTCATACAACAAGTCTCGTACCGTGAGGATCAGAGAAGGAGGACTTTCTGAAGTTTCATCAGATGAAACACCTTATGGGCTGTAGAATCTTTTATGGGCCATAGAATAGTTTATGGTCCATAGAGTGTTGTCATAGAACTCAAGTCCAGATTTGCAGTAACAAAGTACGAAAGCGTGTTTGCGGGCCGTAAATCACAATACAACCCGTAGTGCATCTCGTGAGGTGTGTCGATCCAGTTATCTTATTTTGTTTAGGAATTGAATTTTAAACATTATAAATAGGTTTTTGGTTTTATTTCTTGAAGAGTTTGAAGAGTTAGCAGAAAAACTATCAGATAGAGTAGAGAAAAACATTGGAGAGTTTTGAGGAACACTTGTATACTTTAATTTCATCTTCTAATTACAATCTTGTGATTCTCATTGAGGCTTGAATTTTCTTATGCTTAATTCAATTGTGTAAGTGCTCTATTTATGTTATTCAAATTCATAAGTCTTGCATCTACAAACATCATGAGTAGCTAAATCCATAAGTAAGATTGTAGGAACCATGAAGAACTAACAAGGTAAAACTAGATAATTCATAATTCTTGAAAAGTGTGCATACATGTATTAGTTAATTCTCTTTCCTTTGCATGTTTTCTAGTGCTGGCCAATATTGGAACCCATCTAGTGTTACTGACTAGACCAAGTTATTAATGAATAGGAAAAGAGATTACTTAATAGGATTTAATTGATGCGTTCTCGTCTAATCAACCGACTGGGCCAAGGGGAGGATGTGTTCTCGTCTAATCAACCGACTGGGCCAAGGGAGGTTGTACTTGGACTATAGGTAAGGGTTAGTAAAGTCACATTGTGGAGATGGACCAAGTCAAATAGTGAAATTTGCCTCTCTCCTGAGTCAAAGGGTTTGGTGAACTTAACTTACCGTCATGCATGCTACACACTAGAAAAAAATTATGTTACTAGTTATACTATGTTACGGAATCATGGGGAACACAATACCCTATTTTCCCTCTAGATTGGTTTAAACACTTGTTTTAGTTGAGCATTACTTTCATTAGTTATTATTAAAAACACCCCTTTTTGGGGAGATAAGTTGGTTAATAACCCAAATTGCATCATTAAATTCATCTAAGTCCACCATGTTCCCTTGGGTTCTACCCTAATCTTGGTTAGGTTTTATATCTTGACAAAGAACTCTTTAGCCTAAAAAAGGAGTTGTAGCTTGGGTGAAATCAACACTCACAATAGATATTCAAACACTACACTCAACATCATACGCTTGTCCCTATACTCATGACCATGACCTTCGACTACTTGGACTAGGATCACTATAGGAGTTTCTTGGCTTGTATCATAGGCTTAGGGGCCTTTGCTGTGATGTTTTTGGAACATAGTGACTAATGGCCCTCCTTAACACTACGATATTCTACACTTTTACACTACCAATCATTGATATTTTCAAATCATTCTTCCTTATCTTATTTCAAATCTCTTTGGGTGCCCTATTCAAATTTTTAGCTTATTGCCTTTTTATTTTCCACATTCTTTTTCTTTTTAGCTCATTATTTAGGAGTCGATTCATTTTTCTCGCACCCATAGCACATTCTTTCCTTTATCATATATCAATAGCTTCCATCCCCATTTAGTTTGATTTTTCTTACACCAGACCCTCAACTTAGGCTTTTGGCCTAAGTGAAGGTGCACAATATCCCACCTATGAACCAGGGCCACATTTGGTAGCCACCCTCAACATAGGTTTTTTGACTGAGTCGAGGTACAACATATTCAAGGAATCACCAAGGCCAAATTTAGGATTTCACATTCAAAAGGGCTTGGTTACTTAGGTGTTTACAAAGAAAAAGGTACATGTAAAGCTCAAATATTAGGACTAAGGGATACATCAAGCATTTGGTTGGTTATTTAGGCTAAATGGACAAATATGAACAACCACCTAAGATCATTTTTTAACCAATTATCCTACAGTCTTAGTCAGAGTAACAAGGCAAGTTCTGGATTAAAACAGAGAATAAGAATTTTGCAAAGAAGCTCACACACACTTGGCACTGATTACACTATTAACACAAATGCTTAGATCATGTTTTTCATCATAATTAGAGAGAGCTCAACTTATCAGAACAAGCTCTGTCAATCCCAGATTTCACATGGTTGTTATCAAAACTACCTAACACAAATTCTAATGGTATCAATTTTCAACAAAACTAACATATTCCATAGACTTTAGTATAGTATGCTACTAATACTACTTACACATCCTAAACGTACCAGTTTGATAGAAAATAAATGTCCTTAGGGAAAGAACACAGGCAGGAAAGCCCTCGGCCTCAAAATTTAGGATAGTTATAGGCCATGGTTACTCGAACATAAGTGAGGACTATAACGACCCACACCCCATCGAAAGCGTTTTGCATTATCCTCAATACAACAAAATATAACTAAAGCAAAGCATAAGGGTCAAAAAGTACATACCTGGGCACCTAAACGCCAGTCTCAATCTTGGGTTGCCTACCAAGCAACACCTAATTCAGTGTCACAGCATGACATAGACAACTTGGTTACTCAGACTTCCCTAAGTGTCCATGCTTCTATTCTCCGCGCTTCCTCAATATTACCAAGATATAGTTTGATTCTTTGGCTATTTACTTTGAATCTCGTGCCATTTTTCATTTCTAAAACTTTGAACGTCCTCAACCATTTGCACTTGAGCTTCCCAAGGAACAACTTTAATCTAAAGTTATATAATAAGACCAAATCTCCTAGTGCAAACTGGCAATGCTCAATACAATGATTATTCTGCAGCTTCATCCTTTGCTTGTACATGCCTAAGCTTTTATATGCCTTCAAATAGAACTCATCAAGCTTATTGAGTTGGCTCAGCCTTGTGTTTGTTGCATCATTCTAATTTCGATTCAGATTTTTGAGATCCCACGTCACATTGTGCTCAAGCTCTATCGGTATGTGACAAGCTTTACCAAACAAGTTGGTAAGGAGACATACCAATGGGAGTCTCGAATGCATTCTGGTGTTCCCATAATGCATCATCAAGCTTTCTTGACTAGTCGGTCTGGTTTGAATTTACTTTCTTAGGCAGAATCTTTTTAATCTCCTTGTTGGACACCTTAACTTTCCCACTTATTTGTGGATGGTAGGGTGTTACCACCCTATATTTTTCAAGACGAGTTTTGAACAACATATTGAAGAAATGGGAACCTTCATCACTGATGATTTCCCGAGGGCTAGCAAACCTTGAGAAGATGTTTCTCTTTGGGAATATTGTGACACTCTTGCCTTCATTGTTGGGAAGCACCACTGCCTCCACCCATTTTGATACGTATTCCACAGCCATCAAAATATACTAGTTCCCATGCGAGTTAATGAATAGATCCATGAAATCTATCCCCCAAGAGTGCTGCAATATTTGGCAAACTTGGTGGAAAATCGACGTACTCTCGAATGAATAAAGTGATGATACTTTGGACCTCTCTTTGAAATCAAGTTGTGGGGTAAATCGCTATAGAATTTAGTGAAGGCATTGCAAACTTGGCGTATCACTAAAAATACTCCACAAAACTTGGTTATCCCACTTTTTGGTGCATAGGGTCAGCTTCAAGAGGAGGTAAAAAGGTGGTTGCATGTGCAAATGGTGGATAATCGCACTCCTTAAGTAATGAATAATGACATGAAAGATGAAGAGTCTCATCCTCGTTTTCTTAAATGGCCATTAATGTTTTATTCACTCTTCATCTTCCCCACTCTCCCTCTTCCCATACTCACCACTTACACACTCTAGTTCTTACTTTCTTTTCTTTTATTTGCTGAGATAAGTGTGTCCAAGTTCACCATCATCTTATTCATTGCCACTGTTGGCATGTGGAGCTTCAGTATGTTGTTTTGTTCTTATGAAACTTGGTGTTGTTGTGAAAATAGACTTGAGGGATTGGAGAAGATAAGCCATATGAGTTATGATCTATGCAAAATTGATGTTTTTGAATTGTTTTGGTAATGTCACGACCCAAACCTAGGGCCTAGATGTGACTGGTGAATGGGTAACCTGAAGGAACCTTAAACAAGCCTCGTAGCATATCATTACACATCTTTGGTCGCGAAAGCAATGCCAAATAATGTTAGAAACATAAATAAGGGGAATTGGGACTATGGGAGATACTCATAATTAAATATCTTGAATATCATCAATAAGTCAAAGCTCAAGCATAATACATAACTTACCCAACAACACCTCTAACATAGGACTTAACTAGGGCGAAGACAAGCAACTGGACTCACCCTCATAGTAAAACTATACCAAAAAGAAGGATAGTCTTTAATACATTGAATAAGAACATAGATATTTCCCTCGCACATAAGGACTCACCAACTAGCTTGAATGGATACCACTAGCCACGTGGAGGAGGATGATAACCAAATGGAGCTCCGGTTCCTACATGGCGATATCATGTAGGCATAGAATTTGCATTAATACGTTTGAATGTACTAAGTATGTGGGATGCAATTGAATAAGAGATAGACATCATAATCAAAATGCATAATAATAACCAATAGATAGCATAATAACAATATGGCATGTATAACCAACTCTTAGTAAGTCATACTTTGTAAATCGTTCATCTTACATACATCATAATATAAAATATGTAAAGAAGCCTCAACCGACATAACATAAGACCTTTTGGAGCCATCTTCCTTACGGGAGCCCATTACTTTTCGGACTAAATGACCGTTTTTACGGGAGCTCGTCCCTTTTCGGATTAATGGCCCTCCTTATGGGATCCCGCCCCTTTTCAGATTAAGTGAACTTCCTTACAGGAGCTCATCCCTCTTTGGATTAAGTGGCCTTCCTTACAAGAGCCCGTCCTTCTTTGGATTAAGTGACCTTCCTTACAGGAGCCCGTCCTTCTTTGGATTAAGTGACCTTCCTTACGAGAGCCTATCCCTCTTCGGATTAAGTGACCTTCCTTATGCGAGCCCGTCCCTTTTCAGATTAAGCATTTCATAGAACTAGCTCATCAAACCATTACATTTCAATCATCATTTCATCATCATATAATTATCAAGAAACCATAACTTGACATTTTATCAAACACTTGATGGGTGTGAAATGGTAGTATAAGACCATGTAATTTAGAGATGAAATCATACAATTAAATCTATTGTAAAGCTATCAATCAATACCTTGTAATACCCTTAAGCAATGTACATGAAAACCCCTCATCAAATCTTATAATAGATCCAAGATTTATAGCTCAAAACATGGCATAATAGTAACAACTTTACATAGCTTTAACATAGTTCATAGACATATTCATACTAGCAAACCCACTTGTAAAATCAACTTTAAATCATGAAATATTAATTACAAGTGGGTTTACGCACCATGGGTTGAAGGACCCAATGGTTCAACACCACATACATTAGATCTAGATTGCTTGGAATTGAGATGGGAAGAATGGAGGCTTGGAAATGATCTTTGAATCCAACCTTGTTCTTGGGTTTCCTTGAAATTGAATTGGGGCTTGATGGAGGCTGTGAGAGAGTTGAGCGTGTATTTGAGATAAGAGTAATGACTTTTATCCTTTGGAATATTTCTTAGGTCTTTTAGGAAGGTTAAGATAGCATTGGAAGTCTAAAAAGGTCAATAGAAGAATTAAAATTTACAAAAAAAGCCATTAGTGAATGGATGAAAAAATTAGCAATGTGTCGTCTCACGGAGAATTCATTGGACATGTGGCACTCCATTGGTCATGTGGAGTTCTCGGGTGAACTACCTTAGTGAAAATATGGAAGTCGGGAAACTTGGAAAAATTGACGTCTCGTCACTTTGACAGACCGCTTCACAGATCGTGTGGCATCACACGAACCATGTACTGGTCCATCCCACCTTACTTGGACAAAACTATGGCTGGCCACAACACGTCCAGGTTCCACGGCCCATACCACTTCACACGAGCCGTACAAGGCAGTCATGGCCCATGCCTTAGCTTCCAATGCCACCTACGCCTAGCCAAGCCTCCTAAAAAACCTCAACGCCCCTCCTCACAACTAGTGATGAGTCAAATGACCCTTGCCACTGGTCGTGGACCAATAATTATCCTCACCATGCCATATTTCATCCCCAAACACTTCCCATGACCCGTACAAGGCCACACTGCCCATATGGGCGGCCGTGGAGCTTCATTGCACGGGAGGGTCTCACGAAAATGGTCATAATGCCTTCATACAACATTGGAATGAGGTGAAGCTAAGTGCATTGTGAAGATAACTCAAAGGGATATCATTTCACATGTCGTGGTCCACCCATTTCCAAATATTCCAAGAGTTATGCTTGTTTAAAGTTGACCCTTGCATGAAACAACACCCAAAACTCAACTTGGAGGTAAGTCTTGAACTTGCTTAGGTACTAGGAGTCTCCTATGAACCTAATACACCCTAAACCTGACCAAATGAGGCATAAAACATGGATTCATAAGAGCATAGAGTTACGGGGTGTTACAGGTAAGGCTTGATTTTATGAATCTTTATGGTGAAGTCTGAGTAGCCTTAGTAAAGGGGTTCAATGATTTGAACTTACCCTATAATAGATTGGGTGACATCATTCTTAAGGGAAAGTTGTCATTTTACCAATATCAAGCCTAAGAAATAATTGTTTGATTGGGTGTTAGGCTATGTGACAAATCGCCTTGTTCCCTTGAGGGAGGTGAGGTTTTGAGTGCCATCTATACATTTGCCCTTGAGCAAACCTTGTTGAAAGCTTGCCTCTGTGATATTTGGTGATGGGAATTGTGATCGCAGATACAAATCAGTGATTCACCGACCTCTCTAAGGTATTTCCCAATTTGCCAACCCCTTCCCTATTAATCTCTGATATTTTTGGTGAAGGGCATTTAGATCGCCTATCCAGCTCAGTAATTCATTGAGTTAGATACGCGAGTTGAATGACCTCAAATACCTTGTTTTCATTATTGAAGATTGTTACCTGTTATCTATCCTTATGAATTTTCTACTCTTGTTTTACAGGTGAATTACAATTAAAATCTCTATGCCCACAAATCCTTAGGCTTTTTGGGCTACTTAAATGCAGAAAAGAAATATCCACCGTCAAACGATCACGATGAAACGTAACCTCCAAGGCTTACTCAAGGCAAAACATCATCCTTGACCAACCTATGATGGTTAAGGGTAATACTTTCATAAACAAGCATAAGGTTATGGAGGGCCCTACCACAGCAGTAGCTGACAAGGCTAGAGAGAAGACTTTGTCTGTCCATTTTGAGGCTAGAAGGGGAAAGAACACAGTTATAAGAACTCAGAATTCGTACAACATTAATGGAGCTTGGAAATTTGGTTTCGAATAACTTTTTACCAAGCTGATGCTTCATGGAAGCCTTTAGGGTCCGGGTTAGGCTATACGAACCGTGTGGAGGCTCCTTGAAGTGGCCTTTGGCCTTGTGTGGGAAATGTTAGCCTTGATAAGGAAGTCTAGGAGTAAGGCATACCATACATAGACCCCACATGGTCCGTGTGAGTGTTCAACGTCTATGTGGTGGATCGTATGGTAGCCTTGGCCTTGAAAATCCACATTTTTTAGCCAAAGCATTTCACATAGACCGTATGGTCCTTCATTGTCTGTGAGGCCTTCCTTATGGGCATTGGAGAAATTTTCTAAGTATGGGATCACCATCTAAGAACTTAATTGACGAAAAAAGTTTTGAAGTGAAGCTTCACGGGAGATCGCATGGTCAGTGTGACCTTTCACGGGCCATGAAGCCCTCTGTATAGGTATTGGCATGCAATTTTTCTAAGTATGAATTCTCCAAGCTCAAGATAATTTCACTTTCAATCCCTTAATTCAAGCTAATTTACATGGTTTAGGGTCATCATGGGCCTCCTTCTCCAAGCTAAGTTCAAAGGAATTTCATTGGCTAAGCTTTTCACAAGAATCTATAAAAGGGTCAACTTTAAATGGTCATACCTATTATCATAAAAATAACTAGGTGGCCCAAAATCGACTGAATTGAATCTCTTTTAATTAGCTTTTCAACGCATCTGATTTCACCTCATTCTGAGTTTGGATCAAGAAGTTATGCCCATTTTTGTAAAGCTCATTGATGTAGTGTTTCTATGATTTGGCTAAGTGTGGCTTAACGGAAGGGCTCACGGTGCGTGATACCTTCTCACGGGACCCCTACCAAGAAATTCTATTATGCTTCATTAATGGTTTTTTTGTAATTATGACTTCTACTAAGGGACTTTTGTGACTTCCTATGCTATCCTAAGGCATTAAAATGACCTAAAATCTTCTCTCCTCATTCAAGTTCATTCTCACACTTAGAATTATATTCAAACTCTCTCTTAAGAAGTCCCTAAGTGAACATTGAAGGATTGTCTTGAAACTTAAGGAAATGGGTCTTCTTCTTCATCAAATTTCTTCCTGCTTCTTCTTGATTAGCTGAGGTATGTGAGATTGATTTTTGGTCCTTTTTAACCAAGAAGATCCAAACTCTCTTCAAGTTATTTTGATGAAAGTTAGCTTACTTTAAATATAGGTTTTTAATATTATTGCTTATTAAATTCAAGTGATGTATGGGCTATGTTTTATTGATGAATTTAAAGTAATCTAACCCCTCATATATTGAATAGCATTAAAGTTATGAAGATATAAATGTGCATGTCCCCTTTTAAGCTTGATTTAAGAATGGGTAATCTATATTATGATTTAAATGTGACTTTTTTATTATGTTTTTACTTGAATTTCATAATGTATTGTTGATTTAAGCTTGAATCTCTATTTCTCATGTTATTCTTATCTCACTCATGGTATATACATACATGAGTAGCTTTTCATGAAGCTTATGATGTGGGCTAAGTCCCAACTATAATAATGTTTATGATTTTAATGAAAGTATGAGCATGATAAGAATGTGATCACATATATTTCTATGATTATGTCTCTTTGAGCAAATGATAGGTGCTCACACTGAATGTTTATGTTTATGAAGCACCGATTAAGGACGAATGCAGGTGGGATATCTCCAAGGATCCATACTCCCTTCTCATATCTATGTACCTAATAGAGCTATTCTTATGCATGAAACGTATGACATGAATATGAAATTTAATTTGGCCTTTAAGCCTAAGTATGCATGTAATTGATATGAAAGTCTTATGCCTCATTTACAAGTACATGTATGTGTATATATTCTTATGGGATGATGACTTAGCACTGATGGGATTGGAGGCAGGGTGGGTTATTCCCAAGGGTCCATACTCTTTTCTTCTGAACTATGTGCCTAACATAGGTTTATGTTTATGCCCCTTTGGGGACGATGAATGATTATGGATCTACTTTTGGTAAGTAGGTCAGCTCTTTATCCATTGTGGGGTAGACGACAAAGTTCCTAGTTATAGCTCACTATGTCTTATGTTGGTTATGGTCTCATCCTCATTATATATGAAGTATTTTTGCATTCATGCATCATGCATTTCATGGCATATTGATGTACTATTATCTTGTTATATGATTCTTTCTATATATGTCCGCTTGTCATCTAACATAGAATGCAGGCTTAATAAGGTCATATGCATTGTATGCCCGCATACTTAGTACATTCAAATATATGAATACATACTTTTTTCCTAGATAATATAATCATGTAGGGACCGGAGATTACCTTCATCCACCATACGATGACTACATTGGATCTTGAGATACTGGTTATGGCGAGTCCTATCTTCCAAGGACAAGCCACCATTCTTCTACCTATAATGTCTTGTTTACACTATTTACTTTGAGGATGAGCCTAGAATATATCGTTTCCCCTGTCCCATATTATGAGTAGAGGCATTATTCGACAACTAGTAGACTCTTATGCGTTTATATGCTAAGTGTTGTACTTGGAGATTATGCTTATGATTATGGCTATCTATTGGATATCGCTTTATGGATTGATTATGAGTATTATGATATGCCTTGATGTCATAAGGTGAAAGATCCTAAGTCCCGTATTTCACCCATAGAGTGAGTTATACTTACTCGCCCCTTAGTCTTTATATGTTACGTGTTATGTGAATTCATGTTAATCCCTATCCCGATAATGCACCCATAGCATGAGTCCTACTTTCTTGTCCCTTAGAATTATGTGTTTACTCTTTCATATACGCTTTCAAATCGATGATGTGTGAATAGATGCTATGAGGCTTGATTGGGGACTTTTGGGTTCCTATTCGCCATGTCACTCCTAGACCCTAGGTTTGGGTCGTCATAAGCTTGGTATCAGAGCACTATGTTTATAAATGGTCCTTGGAGTCCAATATGTTGCATCAAGTAGAGTCATATTCATGGTTGTGAAGCACACCACATCTATGTTTAGGAGGCTATGAGATGTTTTAGCAAATGTTTCACTTTTTCATTATTCATATCATGCCATGAAACGTGTCCTAAGATTTCCTATCTACATCCCTCCTTACTGAATAGGGACAGTTACTTTGGGCTCGCAATGCAATACAGGCAAGGAAGATGTTGTAGTTAATTTTATAAATGTGTTCCAAAGGGAGTTGGTGAAGGATGTGCATCGCTTGATAAGATTGGGGAATAGGGTTGAGTGAATCTAATGATGGTTTCGCTCATGTTTAGAATAGGGCTGAATCTTCAGTGGTTATTGATATCAAGGCAAAGCAAGACTTAGACCCGTCATTAGTAGCATTGAGGAAGTCGATTGCTGAAGATAAGGTGGAGGTTTTCTCCCAAGGGGGGATGGTGTAATTCGATATGAAAATTGGTTGTATATATTCTGGATGTTCATGGTCTTAGAGAGATGATCATGAGCGAAGCCCGTATCTCTCATTATTCTATACACTTGGGATCTACCAAAATGTATCAAGACTTGAGGGAAGTGTATTGGCTGTATGGTATGAAAAAAAACATAGCCAAGTTTGTATCGGAATGCTCTAATGGAAAACAAGTGAAGGTGGAACATCAAAGGCCCAATTGCTTAGCCTAAAACACTGAAATCCCTACTTGAAATGAGAGAATGAGAATGTGGACCTGGTGATTAGGTTTCCCGTCTGGAAGCAATTTGACTCCATGTAAGTAATTGTTGGGAGAATGACCAAATCAGCTCACTTTTTATTAGTTGAGACTACTTTAAATGTTGAAGGCAATGCCGAGTAATATATTTAGGAGTTGGTTAGACTGGATGGTGTACTTACTTTTATTATATCAGATTGTGGTACCCAATTTACTTCTCACTTTTGGAAACCATCTCAAATTAGGGTTTGGCATTCAACTTAAGTTAGGTACCACTTTTCATCCTCAATGCTTTAGGCAAGTTGAGGAAGGAATTCAAACCTTGGAGGACAAGTTGGGGACTTGTGTGTTTGAATTCGAAGGAAATTTGGGTGATCATCTACCACTTATTGAGTTTGCTTACAACAATAGCTTCCATGCTAGCATTGGTGTAGCACCGTTTGAGGCTTTAGAAGGTAAAAGGTGTAGATCTACGGTGGGGTGGATTGAGGTAGATGAAATCACTTCTATAGGACCAAATTTAGTGTTGGAGTCTATGGAAAGAGTGGAACTGATTAGGGAAAGGTTGAAGATGGTTCAAAGTCATCAAAAGTCCTATTTAGATATTAAGAAGAGGGATCTTGAGTTTCATGTTGGTGATTGAGTGTATGTGAAAGTCTCACCTATGAAATGTATGATGTGTTTACGTAAAAAGAGGAAAATTAAGCCCCTGATATGTGGGTCCTTATGAGATTGTGGAACAGATTAGGAATGTGGCCTACAGATTGGATTCGCCTCTGGATTTAAGTCCTATTCACCCAATTTTCCATGTGTTATGCTGGGGAAATTGATTGGTTATCCTAGTATCCTTTGTAAGGTGTTGAGGTTGAGGTGAACTTGTCATATGAGGAAATTCCAGTTGAGATTTTGGATAGGAAAGTGAAGCAGCTTCGCAACAAGAATTGACTTTAGTTAAGATGCATTGGAGAAATCAACAAGTTAAAGTGCTACACGGGAAGTGGGATCAACTATGATGAAACGATATGCTCATCTCTTCCAATCTACCCAAGCCTAAGATATTAGGTTCTTTCCATTCCGAGTGGTTCTAATTCTTTCACTCTTGACTTTCATTTCATGACATGCATATAGGTGCACAAAAATGATTTTTCTAATGTTTTGAAAGATTCAAATATGTGTTGATATGAGTTTTAAAGACTTGAAGGTTTTCAATGATGAACTATACAATGTACCCTATGTTTGACTGTTTCATGTTCTAAGTCAAGTCTTTCAAGCCTTTTTCTAAGACATTTAAGGGAGAATGTTCCCCTGGGGGAGATGATGTAAGGACCTGGAGTTTGTATGACTTTAATGGAGCTTGTAAATTTGGTCTAAAAAAATTTTGGACCAAGGTGACGCTTCATGAAAGCCTTCACAGTCCATGTGAGGCTATACAGACCATATGAAGGCTCCTTGAAGAAGCCCTTGGCCTTGTGTGGGAAATGTTGGCCTTGATGTGGAAGTTTGAGACTAAGGCATACCATACATGGACCCCACATAGTCCGTGTGAGCATTCACGATCTGTATGGTGAACCGTATGGTAACCTTGGCCTTGAAAATCCATATTTTTTGGCCTATGGACGTTGGAGTGAAAATTTCTTAAGTATGGGATCACCATTGTGAAACTTCATTGGTAGAGAATTTATCTAAGTGAAGCTTCACGGGAGGACACATGGTCCGTGTGACCTCTCACGGTTCGTGAAGCCCTCCGTATGGGTGTTAGCGTGCAATTTTTCTAATTATAGAATCTTCAATCTCAAGCTAAGGTCACTTTTAACCCCTTAATGCAAGCCTATTTATGTGGTTTAGGGTCATCATGGGCCTCCTTTGTCAATCCAAGTTCAAAGAAATTCCATTGGCTAAGCCTTTGACAAAAATAGATAGAAGGGTAACCTTTAAATGGCCATATCTCTTGGCACAAAATTAATTGGGTGGCCCACGACCTACCAAATTGAATCTCTTTGAATCAGCTTTCCAACTCATCCGATTTCACCTCATTTCGAGTTTAGATCAAGAAGTTATATCTATTTTCGTAAAGCTGGTCTATGTAGTGTTCCCAGTGATTTGGCTAAGTACGGCTTCACGGTCCGTAAGACCTAGTGCGAACCGTGAGACCCTCTCATGGGAACCCTGGCAAGAAATTTTATTCCTCTTCATTAATGGTATTTTCATAATTATGGTTTCTCCTAAGGGACTTTTGTTACTTTCTATGTTATCCTAAGCCATTAAAATGACCTAAATTCTTCTCCCCTCATTCAAATTCATTCTCACACTTAGAATTATATTCAAACTCTCTCTTAAGAACTTCCCTAAAGAGACCATCGAAGGATTGTCTTGAAGCTTAAGGGTCTTCTTCTTCATTAAATTTCTTCCTATTTCTTCTTGATTAGCTGAGGTATGTGGGATTGATTCTTGGTCCCTTTTAACCAAGAAGACCCAAACTCTTTTCAAGTGATTTTCATAAAATTTAGCTTACTTTAAATATCAATTTTTAAGATTATTTCTGAGTAAATTAAATTGATGTATGGGGTATGTTTTATTAATGAATTTAAAGTGAGGTAAGCCCTCATATGTTGAAAAGCATTAATGTTATGAAAATATGAATGTGTACGTCCCCTTTTAAGCTTGATTTAAGCATGGGTAATCCATATTATGATTTAGTTGTCGTTTTAATTATGTTTTTACTTGAATTTCAGAATATATTGTGGATTTAAGTTTGAACCTCTATTGCTCATGCAATTCTCATCTTATTCATGGCATATACATACATGACTATGGTTTTCATGAAGCTTATGATGTGGTCTAATTCCCAATTATGATGATGCTTATAATTTTAATGAAAGTATGGATATGACAAGAATATGATCACATAAATGTCTATGATTATGGATCTTTGAGCAAATGATGGGTGTTTACACCAAATGTTTATGTTTATGGAGCACCGACTGAGGATGGAGACAGGGTGTCTATCCCTAAGGGTCCATACTCCTTTCTCACATCTATGTACCTAATGGAGCTATTCCTTTGCATGAAAAGTATGACATAAAGTATGATTTGTCCTTTTACCCTAAGTATGCATGAATATGAAGTGTGATTTTGCCTTTAAGCCTAAGTATGCAAGTAATTGATCTGAAAGTCTTATCTCTCTTTTACAAGCACGTATATGTATAATCTTACTTCAAGTGGTACTTCTAGCTCAGCATCATCAATAGTCTCGATAACAGATACCACTCTCGCATCATTGTCTTTCCATTCTCGCTAATAAATGTTGAACTTAACCTCATCTTTCCCAAATCTGAATTTGAGTTGGACCTTCTCCATATCTACCAAGGTGTGTCCAATGGCTAAGAAGGGTCTTGCCAAGATAATAGGAATTCAAAATTGACTTCTCAATCAAGGATCGCAAAGTCTTCAGGGAATACGAACTTCTTAACTTTTACCAACACATCATACAGTATCCCCACAAGCTTCTTCACCGTGTGATCCACCATCAATAACCACATGTTAGTTGGAGTAGGGGCTCCAAATCCAAGCTTCTTGTAGACCACTAGGGGCGCCAGATTTATGCTGGCACTTAGATTACATAGTTCCCTCACTAACTCTAAAGCTCCTATGGTGTAGGGTATGGTGAAAGCACCTAGATCTTCACGCTTCTAAACTAAGGACCTTGTAGAAATAACACTGCAATGTCGAAGTTCTTGACAAAGCTCCTAACTCACAGTGCACTTTTTGGTGACTAAGTCTTTCTTGTACTTCACATACCCTAACATCTTCTTCAATGCCTCAATGAGAGGGATGTTGATAAAGAGTTTCTTTAGTATGGAGAGAAAATGCTTGAATTTGCCTTCCTCCTCGCTCTTTTTGATTCTTTGAGTAAAGGGAGGAGGAGGCCTAAGAATGGGCTTCAACCTCTGTGGTGCATCAGTAGCTTCACTCACCCCATCGTTGTCATAATCATCTCTTTCATTTGTATCCTTTGCCGTAACTGTCTCCTCTCAAACATCTTCTACATCAATAGGCATAGGAGGATCAATAGTATTCTTGCCACCCCGAGTAGTGACCACCATACACTGTCCTTCATTTTTAGGATTTTGCACTGTATTGTTACACAGTGTACCCCTCTTATGTTTACTTAGTTGAGTTGATACTTGGTCGAATTGTTGTTCCCGCTATTTGACAGCCATAAAGAAAGACTCTATTTTATGATTAATACCTGAAATCTACGATTTCATGCCCCTTAGAGTCTCATACTGTGTCTCAACCTTCTTCAATAGATGATCAAATACCTCATAAATTCTAGAATTGCTGGCACCTGCACCACAGTTGTGTGGTGGCACATAAGGACCATTTTTGAAGCCTTCTCTGCGGCCCCAATTTGCATCTGGACCCCTATTCTTTTGATAACAACCTCCATGGTAATCCTTGTAAGCTTCATCTCTACCAAAAATCTGACCTTGGTTTCCCCGACAATGATGCCAAAATCTTGATGTCGCCCAAGTTACAGTGTCTTTTTTCAGGATAGAGCTATCGCTATTAACATATAGAACATAACCAAGGTTAGGGTCAATCCCACAGGGAATACGTAGACTCAAGCATATTCACCAATTCGCAATCTAAGTAATTAACCAACTTAATTCCCCAAAGGGGGGTGTTTACCATAATCAATGAGAAAAGTAAACTAACTAACTATCACATGAGAAAAATCAATAATGGAGAGCAACTAAGGTATTGTTTTCCCAATGATTCCCCAACTCAGTGTTACCGGATAACCTAATTTATTTCTAATGTATAGCATGCAGGATGATAATTTAAGTTCAGCAAGCCCCTTGGTCAAAGGTGATAGGTGAATTTCCCTATGTGACTTGGCCCATCTCCATAGTGTGCATTACTAACCATTACCTAATAGTCCTAGTACAACCTCCTCTTGTCCCAGTTTAGTTGATTAGACGAGAACACATCAATCAAATCCTATTAATTAATATCTTCTCCTATTCATTACTACCTTGGTCTAATTAGTAACACTAGGCAAGTTCTAATGTTGTCCACCACTAGAAAACATGCAAAATTAAGAGAGTTAATTAATACATGCATATACACCTTCCAAGACTTGTGAATTATCCAGTTTTACTTTGTTAGTTCTTCATGGTTCTGACAACCCTAGTTGTGGATTTAGCTACTCATGAAATGTGTAGATGCAGAAATTATAAATTGAGAAAACATAATTAAACACTTACATAATAGATTTAAGAACAAGCAATTCAATGTCAATAAGAATCACAAAAGCTTTAAAATCAAATTCAACCAAAAGTATTCTCAAAAACTTATAATTTTCTCTTAAAATATTG
Source organism: Solanum ossicruentum (assembly GCA_025774065.1). NCBI lineage: Eukaryota > Viridiplantae > Streptophyta > Magnoliopsida > Solanales > Solanaceae > Solanum > Solanum ossicruentum. Next base: position 15,710 of record JAOTQR010133946.1, on the reverse strand, counting down.
AGTTCTCTGAGTGCTGGGCAAAAACTTATGAAAAAAACCTAAAAATCCTATTTATAATAATTAAATTCAAATCCTAAACAAAATAGGAGAACTGGTCGACACGCCATATGAAAGCTCTTTACGATCCGTATTAAAGTTTACGACCCATAATCGGGGTCTCGTACTCAACTGCTCAACTATTAGAATTCAACTCTATGATACCCTTTATGACTCATAAGTGTTTTATGACCTATAAAGGGGTTTTCGTCTAATGACATTCCTACAAGTCCACTTCTCTGATCCGCAGGGCACGAATCCTCTTTTAGGACTCGTAAACTCTTCTACAAATCATCTGCATGTTCGTACAATGAACTTTAGAAATCATCCCCTCACTAGAATTTTTCACGAAACCTCCCTATGGACGTAGAATGGTCTACAACCCGTAAAGGGCCTCATTATAACAGCAAATCTGTAGCAACTTCTATAACTTTCCCAAAAATCATGGCCAATCTATAATCCTTCAAACACAACACAAAAGCATATAAAATCAACTAACATCGCATTAAGAACACAAAAAATTCCAAGTTCTAAGCATCAAAAGTGTTGTATTTTGGCAGTATATCAGAGAGGACCTTAGACCTTCTTTGGTTCCACTAATTCCATTTGACCATAGTGACATTCCTTGACAATGAAATGAATCCTTAGTGAAGCCCATTTGAGCCTAGATATGTTCTTTGGCAACCTTGTAACCTTGACTCATATTTGTGAAAGACAATTCCTTCTTGTTTCCTCTGATCCCTCCTCGAGCTTGAAATACTGAGCAGTGGCCAACGATTAAGTTAGGGTTGTTAGTAGAAAGAAGGAGGTGTCTCCCATGATAGAGTCGGAAAAAAGTGGCAAGAATGAAAGAAAGATAGTAAGGAGTCCTAGAAATGAATGAAAGAAAAATTGAAAAAATAATTCTTGAAAATTGACCCTCCAAAAGTTGTGAAATAAAGATCGAAAGAAAAAAGAAGGAGACACTTAGGATGTTAAATCAAAAGACAAAAAGATGTCAAAAATAGATGAATGAAAAGGGGACCAAAAGAACCTTTGAGCTAATACTGACCATATGATATCCTACCCAATCTTTACCCTACATTACAGTCCTAGCAAAGTCCTTTAGGATCCTAGTCCGTAAGAAGGTCTAGTGAACTCTGATTGAGAACAAGGGCAAGCCAGTGGGTTGAAGCTTACATGGTTTTTCTCATTTGAGAGAGTGAGAGTTGAAGAGATACTTTTAAAGCAATTCCATAATATTATGTATTAAGGATCTTCTTTGGCGTGAGGGCTAATGGTGATGCTTTTAGGCAGTGATAGCAGCTACAGGAGAAATTGTGAGCATAGCTATGTTTTAATTACTCCTTAGTCTTCTCTCGAGGCTTCAAAGTCATACAAGTGGTTTGTGCAAGTTCATGAAGGATGAAAGAGATAAAAACGCATCTATTGCTCCCTGTGGCCCTGTTTATAAGCTCTGAAATTGGATAGAGTGATGCTTAATTTGCTTGAGCTCCCATCTCTCTCAAAGTTTTAACCTCCTGTAGAACAACTTACGACCTATGCTAATTGTCCTGCCAATGCTCGATAAAATATCGACTTTACAAAGGCTAGTGGGTACAGGTTATAAGGTCCATTCTCGCCTGATGTCTACTCAGTCACCACGATAGGAAAGACTAAAGGCGGCTGCCTGTAAACCAAACAGGTTACATCTATTACGTCTTTTATTTTTGATTGGAAGGTTTGGAACGAAGCCTCAAAGGAGAGGGGAGAGCCATTCTATCTTCAATAGTTCCCCCCAACTCTCTATAATATAATAATATAAAGGACCTATTAGGTTCAAAATGAGTTACTTTATGCAGCCGCTGGCAGATAGTCATTTCCTTCAACATCTTTTTTCAGCCTATCAGGAAGAGCTAACCAGACTAATGAGCATGAGTGTGACGGACGACAACCTCGTCCATGAAATCTAGCCCAAGACCCCTTTAGCTTAGGTTTCTTAGTTAGGAACTTTCCTTTTAGGTGGGATTGGTTTGGTAAACGGTCAATCGAACCAGCCCAGGAGACACAAGTGGAAGCTGGCTTGGTGCCCCCTATTCGGTTAAAGGTTTCATACTATCAAACATATCCAACTTTCTATCAAACATCTTTTTCCTATATGTTTCTAAATGCTGAAATACTGAGAATGGCCTTCAAAATTGAATTGGAGTATCCTGCGTGCTCATGCTTGCTCTATGTGCTGTGTAGTAGGGACCTGAATTTGCTACCTTGCTTTTCCTAATAACCTGCTATACCTTTGAAGTGCAACTATCAAGTAAATAGTCGGAGAATGAAATACCTTATTTTCCAACCATCTTTTTATACGGAAATGTCTTTCGAGCTGGGATATCCTTATGCAAGGTTCACTTTCCTGGTAAGAAAGGGGACAAGACCTAACGACTAAACGAATGAGTGAAATGGAGTTCACAACGGAAAACCATAATGGGCAGGTGAGATCTAATAGAATATAAGTACTAAAACAACAGGGAACCCCTATATCCAACCGATGGAGCAGCCCCAAGGCAAGAGACGGTATAGCTCGAGTAGAGCTAATATTTCCTGAATTGCCTCATTATTAATCCTAGCCAGGCCATATATAGAGAAAGTTGACAATAGCTACTTTGTTCCAGGCCAATAGCTCCTTATACGAAAAAGCACCTTAGCAAGTCAGTTTCTATCAAATACAGAGACCTATGGTCAATCTCACCTTCTTTGACTTCGTCAGTTCTCACTGCCCTACTGTCTATGAACGAACCCTTTACTACTTATTTCTTCGCTTCGCCTTCCCTGCTCTTTGACTTTCCTGAAGAAGATTGGCATCCTAGCCCGCCAGTAACCCTTCTTGCATTCTTTACCCAAATAGTCTTGTATTTCTTTCTCCTTCTCTAGTTGTGGGGCTTAAGGAGGAAAGATGTCATCGGGCAGAGGAACGAAATCCAATAGTTTGGCTATTGTGCGTACGAAACTTTCCTTCAAGCTTGAAACTTCTTGTCTATCCATCCTGGCTTTAAACATAGGATTTGCGGCATATGACTATTACTGTTTAAAAGGAAGCATGGAAAGAGAATCAGATTATCGCCATATACTATTTCTGGGGGTGTGCATGAAGAGTAATTCCATATAGGCTATAGCCTTCTTTCCTTGTTTTGTCGTACTCATTCACTCTGAAATTTCATGCCCTAAAGTAAAGGGAAGGAGAGAGGGCAAAAGAAGGAAAGTTACTTGCTCGAAGGGAAAGGAAGAGATGGGTGGTCCGGGAATAACAATGAGAGAGGGAGCGCACGCAAGCTACTCAGGATTGACTCTCATTCAGGACAGAGTGACGGATCTTTTTCTTCTCATCACTTTTGGAAGGTTTGGAATGAAGCCTAAAAGGAGAGGAATGACTCTTCGATAAAGAAAGAGCTTTGTAAAGAGAGTTGCTTTCTACAAAAAGGAAGATGCCCCACTAGTCTGATTTTATTAATCACTAGCCCTTACTCTCAGTCACTGATTCAAGAATGAATACCGAGAAAGTTGTTCCCTGGCTACTGCCTGATGGCCTGACATTGCTAAAGAATCCGTAATTGACATTAAGATCTAAAAATCAATAAAAGGAAAGTACCAATTAGATTGCAATATGCACTCCTGTGGGAGTCGAACCCACCACATAGGTGCCTTGTTCTACCGTAAGGAGTGGCAACCCCTAACATCTCTGAACAACCAAACAAGGCTTGAAGAGTCTGAGCTCGGTCAAAGATAAATACAATTCGAAAGAAGGGCACCAAAACTGACTTCGGTTCATCTTACAGGGCACCGGTGGAATTATTCCCAATCTCTCTTTTCAATTATGGAAAACAGGGCATTCGGGGCATCATGCCAAAAAAATATCCCGATGAACGATGTTGACACTTCATTTTGCTACATTTAAAAAAATAAAAGAAAAGACCTAGGAATGAGCAGGGAGGATTGGTTTCCCCACCTTAAAGTACCGAACATTTTAGGGGTCTAGCTCACTGATATAAAAAAATTGGAAGATTCAATCCAAGGACGCTTGGGACTGGATTTCATCCTTAGTTAGAGAGAGTGGCTAAGCTAAGCCTACGTAACGCTATGGGAACAACCTTTTTTGTTCACTTTCGGCTTGGGCTACCTCTTGAAAGAAAACGAAAAATGTAAGTAAGTAGCATCTAGAATAGAATCCATAGCAGCAAGGGGGTTGAACCCGGCTCACAAACCAGGAGATCTAGGGGCTTTTGCTAGCTCATCATCAATCCCATTCTACTACTCACTTTGTTAGTTATAAATTCTTGTCAGTCTCTGAGGGACATTGAAGACTTGGAACTACATCGATAGACAAAGCATTTTCCTTCCTCACCACTATCTTGAGAGAAGCAATCGACTTGGGATAATGTCATTGGTTGTTTTCTTCTCTTTCCCTCTCGGGAGCTTCCTTTCAGAGTCGACGTGCTTCCTTATTCGCGAGAATTTCCTCCCTTCGGTCTCCTCACTAAGCACTCTTCTTGTCGTTTTAACCTTTCCTCATATCTAATTTGTCCTTTAGTCTTTCTTTTTCCTGATCAGATAATGTTGCTCTACTTTGATATCACCCAATTCTTGGTTTACTAACGTAGAACTCATACTACGCTGGAGTTTTTGTTTCAAAGAAGTAGGTGGTTGTTAACCACCAAAGTCTAGTTGATGTTTACATATGTAACTTAACCTATTCTATTTATATTAGAGACTTTCACTATGTTGTCATCTATCTGTTATTGGGAATCCAGAATCAGTATCGTTAATTGGCAATTTCTCTCTTGTGCCATTAGCGAATCCCTTTAGAGGAGTCGCCCGGTCATCCCTTGCAATGAAATTGGGAAATCTTTCACGCAATAGCATGTTTGAGGTCCTACTAAGCTAAAGAAGAAGATGAAGCATCGGGTCTTGTAGAAGAATAAGATCACAGAGCACAGCAAACCGCTAAACCATGTGCGCGTGATTTCTCGCCTATCATAAGTTTGACTTGCACTCTAAAGTTATCTTTTTGAGGAAGACCGGAGAGAACCTTTATGAAATTCATGTGGATAAAGCAGTCGGTGAAGCTTTTCCTTATGTTGTTTAAGACCATACCCCTTATCGGGAAACTCTGGCAAGGTATATTATTCCTTTTTCCCGGTGGGTACAGGCTTCATCAAAAGGCTCTCCGCCTCATGGCATTATTGGGTTCGCTTGCAAATTAATGCAGTCTCATTTAATAAGTAAACAATTAGATTGGTTCAATTGCATGGTGCCGACGAAATCGAGTGCTAATTCCCATTTTATTGAATTAATCGATCGACGTGCTAACGAATATTTATTTTGAATTTGAGAATTTTAAAAAAAAATATTTTGACATATTTATTTATTTTATTATTATGAGAATCAATCCTACTACTTCTAGTTCTGGGGTTTCCACGCTTGAAAAAAAAACACTGGGGCGGGTCGTCCAAATCATCAGTCCGGTACTAGATATAGCCTTTCCCCCAGGCAAGATGCCAAATATTTATAACGCTCTGGTAGTTCAAGGTCGAGATAGTGTTGGTCAACCAATTAATGTGGCTTGTGAGGTACATCAATTATTAGGAAATAATTGAGTTAGGACTATAGCTATGGGTGCTACAGACGGTCTAAGGAGAGGAATGGAAGTGATTGACAAAGGATCTCCTATAAGTGTTCCGGTAGGGGGAGCGACTCTGGGACAAATTTTTAACGTGCTCGGAGAGCCTGTAGATACTAATAAAATGTCTCCTATTCATAGATCTGTGCCCGCCTTTATACAGTTGGATACAAAATTTGATAGTTTTGAAATAGGAATTAAAGTAGTAGATCTTTTAGCCCCTTATCATCGTGGAGGAAAAATTGAACTATTCGAGGGGGAGGGGGGTAAAATAGTACTCATTATGGAATTGATTAACAATATTTCTAAAGCTCACGGGGGCATATCCGTATTTGGCGGAGTGGGTGAATGTACTCGGGAAGGAAATGATCTTTACATGGAAATGAAAGAATCTGGAGTGATTAATAAAGAAAATATTGCAGAATCAAAAGTGGCCCTAGTTGATGGTCAGATGAATGAACCGCTGGGAGCTCGTATGAAAGTTAGTTTGACTGTCCTAACTATGGCGGAATATTTCCGAGATGTTAATGAGCAAGACATACTTCTATTTATTGACAATATCTTCCATTTCATCTAAGCAGGATCTGAAGTATTGGCCTTATTGGGTAGAATGCCTTCTACTGTGGGTTATCAACCGACCTCAAGTACCGAAATAGGTTCTTTACAAGAAAGAATTACTTCTACCAAGTCCATAACCTCTATTCAAGCAGTTTATGTACCCGCAGACGATTTGACTGACCCTGCTCCTCCAACAACATTTGCACATTTAGATGCTACTACCGTACTATCAAGAGGATTGGCTACCAAAGTAATTTATCTAGTAGTAGATCCTTTAGATTCAACATCAACGATGCTTCAACCTCGGATCATTGGTGAGGAACATTATGAAACCGCCAAAAGAGTTAAGCAAACTTTACAACATTACAAAGAACTTCAGGACATTATAGCTATCCTTGGATTGGACAAATTATCCGAAGAGGATCGTTTACTCGTAGCAAGAGCGAGCAAAATTAAGCCTTTCTTATCACAACCCTTTTTCGTAGCAAAAGTATTTACCGGTTCTCCAGGGAAATATGTTGGTCTAGTAGAAAGAATTCGAGGATTTAAATTAATCCTTTCCGAAGAATTAGATGGGATTCCTGAACAGACCTTTTACTTGGTAGGTATTATCAATGAAGCTACCGTGAAGGCTATAAACTTCGAACTGTAGAGCAATTTGAAGAAATGACCTTAAATCTCAGTGTATAGACCCCTAATCGAATTGTTTGGGATTCAGAAGTGGAAGAAATTATTTTATCTACTAATAGTGGTCAAATTGGTATATTACCAAATCACGCCCCTATTGCCACAGCTGTAGATATAGGGATTTTGAGAATGCGCCTTAACGACCAATGGTTAATGATGGCTCTGATGGGTGGTTTATCTAGAATAAGAAATAATGAGATCACTGTTTTAGTAAATGATGCGGAGAGGGGTAGTGATATTGATCCACAAGAAGCTCAACAAACTCTTGAAATAGCAGAAGCTAATGTGAAAAAGGCTGAAGGAAGGAAACAAAAAATTGAGGAAAATCTAGCTCTTCGACGAGCTAGAACACGGGTGGAGGCTAGCAATACGATTTCATAACTAGTTGGTATGTTCGAATAATAAAAAGAATTTCTATTTCTAATCCTATTTAGATTCTGTCTGGTGAATATAATCAAATACAATCAAGCAGAATCCAATTCTGATGTAAAAATTCTAATTCAAAAATGAAATAGGAAAGATACAAAATCAAAAAAGAAATTGGGTCGTAAACCTTATTAGATACCAGAGTCAATGGTATCTAATAAGTTTTACCTACTATTGGATTTGAACCAATGACTCCCGCCGTATGAAAGCAGTACTCTAACCACTGAGTTAAGTAGGTCATTTATCATCCCAATGAGAACCAAATGAAACTCATCCTGTCGATGGGTTATAAATATCATATTACTTATAAGCAATACTAATCTAAGGAATACGACTCAAAGAGATCAAAGATTCTTTATATTAGATCATGGAATATTTCTCTTGACAAGAATTTACCTACATGATAAAATATGTATTACAAGCAAAGCAATAAGGGCTATAGCTCAGTTGGTAGAGCAACTCGTTTACACACGCGCCAGTGTTTTTCAAGGGAGCTCATCATACAATCAGAAAAATTGATCTTGTTGAGAAATCAATGTCTTACTCCATAACTTTGAGGGAATCATAGACTGACTTCGGTCTAATTTGGATGCCCATCTAGGAGGTACCAACCAAACCCCATCATTGAATTGAGATCTTGATAAGGTGAATACCCAGTCTATTCAATGCTAGGCATAATGAGTATAAGGACCTCAAAAAAATCTCTTTTCATCATATGAACTTTAAGGTCTATGAAGTTTCATATTTTTTTAAGCAGAATGATAGAGACTTTCATTTAACTTAGGTTGATCTAGGCCAGCGACAGACCTACGTCAAGATAATCCTGCCTTTGAAGCACATTGGTGATGCTCCCAAATAAGGAATCAGAGCACATGAAGCCATTTCCTTATCTTATCTTTTTTTCTGTCAAGAAAAAAAGGGCAGACTAACTGATATTTATATCAGTTAATGAAGGAGCCCAATGCAAAAAAAAAATGCATGTTGGGTCAGTTCAGATCATTTTAATAATAATAAGTTTGATCCGTTTTACTGAGAAGGTCTACGGTTTGAGTCTGTATAGCCCTATAAAAATGAAAAAAGGAAATACAATGGTAGGATTTTACCATCTTTCTCATTAAATAATGAAAAACCAGTTGATCGGGAAAGGTCTTGTTCATGGTGGTAAGTGAGGGAGGGAAAGGAAAAGCAAAAATTTTATTTAATTAATTATTATAGAAATATTTTTAATTTCTTTTAATTAATTACTTTTTTCAAACTCAAGAAAGAATTACTTCCTCACAAGCGTTCGCATCGCTGCCCTAGCTTCGTGTTAGGTAAACCTACTGTGAGCGGACAAGGCATCCCTTTTCTTTCCTCGGACCGATGACTTTCTTAGCATATTTCTAAACTAAACTAAAGGGCGAACTGATCAACTTGCATGTGTTAAGCATACGACTGAAGTATCATGATTAGACCTTCTTATCACTTTTTCAACTAGCTATAAACTTCAACCCCCTTCTCTTACTTAGATGGAGAAATAAGTAAGCAAGACTTTCTACCCTTTCTTTTCTTAAAAAATGGCGAATTACACCGAATTTTGCCTTCAACCAAGCCTTTCTGTTCCGAAATCGAGAAAGATCACTCTTCAAAGTCAGCCTTTTCTTATTATACAATATCTTCGCCATGGATGATAGAATTCCTCCTAGAAGCGAAGGTAGGAGCAAAGCCTATTGATTCCCTAGTTTGCTAACCTACTTGTCGGCTACCCAGACTCTGCAACCAGAATAGGGCTCTGGACTTAAAACCATCCGCTTTTAGAAGTCTGGAAGGCGGCGCGTAACTAGTCGGACTTGCTTGAATCGATAGGCTCCCCATGAAAGCTAACTTAATTGGAATTTTCTCTCTCGCCGGTGCAATTGACTCAGCTCTTGGGGATATTATAGGAAAGAATGAAGCGAGGGATGAAAGCATTACTTCGCCATAGTAAGCTTCCAACTGTGTCAGTGTGAGGTTTTCACCTAAGCACCTAGGCCGCGCACTCAAGTTTTGTTGTATCTTGATCCCTATTTGGGAATAGGCTAACTATGGCCTCGAAAGAGCCTTCCAAGGCCTTTTTCAAAATATTATTGAAGAAGAGTACTCCGAGTGCGATGAAAGAGGAAAGAGGGGCACAGGCATCAGTATCACCTCCTCTACACCGTCAAGGAGTGGAGGTTCCTAGGAATGACTCAGGTGGAACCTGCTTAGTATGGGAAGAAGCCCTTGAGCCTAGTTCCGTGGGTTTATGAAATCCTGATAAAACTCGATTGTAGTGCTCGTAGGCAAAGATGATTGAGATGCTGAGGCATGTGCGCCATACATAAGCAAGAGAACGTCTCGCTGATAGGGCGACTTGTCAGGTTTTCCACGAGAAAGGACTTGCTTGAATGAGCACTTTCGGTGCAGCTAACGAAAAATGACTTTCGATTCTTCACTTCAAGGAGTAAAGTCGCTGCCCAACCCTTTTGGTAAAATTCTGCAAGGAAGGGTAACCAAGAGGGCAATTGTGGTTGTAGTCGATTGAAGAAGGTAATGGAACTGATAGACAAATTCATAGCCCTACTTTTCCAACGCTTCTTTATGGAGCAAAAGCGTAAACCAATCGGAGCAAGAACTGAACAGAGGCTTGCTTTTACCGAGTAGTGAGTTCCACTTTCTCTTCCGCCCAATTCCCCCTTCGGGGCAGTGCGGGAGACTGGGGAATGGGTCGAATGAGACACCGCCTGTCACACCCTAGGAATTGGTTTCTCCTGCGTAGTTTTGACTTGCTCTTCTCTCTGGTGGAGTGAGTGATTCCCCAAAGGGTATCACAAACGGAGGAAAAGAGTTGCTTGACTCAAGCGAAGAGAAACGAGACATTCGTCAGCCCAAAAATATGAACCTATTCTCGGTGAAGGAATCTCCGCTGCTAGCCTGGATCTGCACTTGACTCTAAGGAAAGGGGCGGAAGGGAAGTTACATTTCTTTTTTAATTACTTGATTTAATTAATTAATTTTTAATTACTTTTTTTAAATTAATTACTTGCGACAAGAGAAATTTAAAGCAAAAAGTTTTATGCATTTGTGCTCCACATCGTGAAGCACTTCACTTGCTCAAGAAGACACATAAAATAACTAGCTTTTGGTGTTGAAGGAAAGAGGCTTTCATGAATAGGGATTTCTTGCCAGCAGTCGTTTCTTTATATCACTTCACTTCGTTCTAGAAATCTGATCTCACCGGGCCGGGCGAAAGGGAAGAGTCTGCAACAATTGCTTTAGCAGGAGCATTAGATCGAGATTTGAAAATCATACTTCAAGTTGGTGTGCCGCGTATTAAGAAGGCAGAGACCGCCCCAAGCTTCACCCTAATTCCCATCTATGGTTGAATAAGATTAGATTAGCCTCGCTAAATTCATTCTCGAATGATTCTAGGTGTATGAAAATTTCTTGTTGAAGAGGGCGTGAAGTTTAATTAATTTCCTTTTTTTGTATTGTTTAAACTAAAGTAAAAAGTTAATTTAATTAATTATTATATAAATATTTTCAATTTCAAATTTTAATTGTCAAGTCAGAGTCAAATCAAATAGATAATTTCTCACCCTTAATTAATTGCTTTTTTGCTCTTTTCTAATATACAAGCAAAAGCAAGTTTTGTTTATCTTCGTTTTTTTCTCTTTTAAGAAAAGAAAAATCTTATTTCTTGTACATTTCAATTTGAATTAGGCATTCTGTGTCCAACTCTAAGAAGTCCTTACCTACATATGCATCTGATCATATATGTATATTATCTATTCCAACAAATAATACAAAAGAACGAGGTTTGGATGTGCTTCTGTCCTTAAAGGGAGTTTGCTGAGGGTGAGAACAAGAATCGAATTGATTGAATCACAAAAACTATATTCACTTATATAGAAGAAGAATCGAAAAAAGAGCGGATGGTTCATGTAGCAGTAGAAGAGTCAGTTGCCTTTTATGAAGTCTAGGCTTTCGAGATCGAATCGTAGCCAAAGTCTTTTTTCAGGTTTAGAAAGACTGGTTCGAAAGGACCAAGAAAGATCAGTTGTTGAGAAAAAAAGAGTAATGACATCATACTGTACCCCTACCCTAGAAAGGGTAATGTGATTAGCTTGCTTGAACGAATCCGCTCTCTTTGTTGTGAACAAAAGGAAGCTCTGTAGCTGAAGCAGGTGACGGGTAAATGATTTTTTTGAGTTCATACCAGGATCCAGGGAAAGGCTTTTTGCTCACCCAGGCATATGGGTTGACTCTATTTCTTTCTATGAGTTAGCAGGTGAGAAGGAAAGACTAGTGCTTAGAAATCTGGCTGACATAGAACTTAAACTAGTTGTTGCCATTAAAAGAGAAGAAGCTTTGGGACTTCCGGGATTAGCTCTTTTTCGGTGCATATGAATAAACCGGTATTTTCTCTTTCAGTTACTGCTCTGGGGAAAGAAGTTGAATTTTCTAAAGAAGAAGATTCCCGTGAAGATCAGTTCAGCCTAGCTAGATACCCCTTCTAGTTGGCGTAGGAGGGTTTTCTTTCTCAAAGTATGGTAGGACCCTCTTTCTCTTTACTGGCGGCTAGGAAGGGCAAATTTCTCATATCACTGACATGAAGAGAGACATTTCGGGGAGATTACTCAACGCGGACTTAGACTCATAGACTAGTAGTACTCAACCAAGCAAAAACTTTCACTTGCGCGAGATTCTTGATTTGACCAATTGCTATCTTCCATACGAGATAGGAGGAGAGTTCATTAACAAAGCATAGCCTAAGATCTCTCAATCCCGGGCACCACCGTCTCTGCTGCTTGTTTACCAGGGGCTGGATTTAGTACTCAAGGGAAGATTGTGGTAGAACACAAAATGAACAGGGTGTGAAGAGAAGGTAGGGTGAATCAATGGATCAGAGCAAGAGGACTTCGCTAGAACAAAGGAGCGTAGCCATTTCGTTCTTTATATGATTCTATTCTTTTTTCCTATCAACAACACACATAACAACGGAGGAAGAGTTGATAGAAGAGCCAATTGAGCACAACACCCTCCCTACTAGGAGGAAGAAGCAAAGCTAGGTCGCTGAGAACACTAATGAAACACTCTCTTATTCTTACCAGCCGGATGGTGCGCAATGAAGACCAATCTGCAAGCTAACCTCTCCAATCTTCATGAAGAGCCGCTCGACTGAAGGAAGGAGGAGTCCCATGGCAAATGGAACTTAGCAAATAGGTTCAGCAATGAACCCCCTTATAATAAGATCTGCTCCTGCATCTATTTGATACAGTGGCTTCTGCTCCTGTAACTTTCCACTCAAATAATAAGAGGATTCGGTGACAATAAGTTTTCCCAATCTAGTCCGAATCTCATTCTCTGTGGCTGCTAGAAAGATAAGTGAAGCTCCTTTTCGACATTGACACGAAGACCCCCCACTAAGCTTAGCGAAAAGCTTATAAAGCAAGATTATCTGCATCCTGAATACTTGTTTTGTTTGAAGCCCATTTTACTTATCTCAAGGGAAGAAACTGCGCCATCCCCATCTTCTACTGAAAGCGAATGGAAAAAAATAGAAGAAGCATAGAACTAGGATTCCTCTCTATAGGCATTCTATAACACCCCTATCCAGATAACTTAAAGTAATACAAGGAATGCTTACAGATAGAATAACCAGTAACTGATATGAAAGATATATATAAGTTTTGCCATATACAGAAAGACAAGCTTGACTTCTGATATCACAAGCTTAGTCTTTCAATAATTTAATATAAAGAAAGACCAATGACACCCGTTGACTCTTTCATTTCAAAGTAAAGTAAAGGCTGCTTGGCCGCTACGCTAGGCTGCTTACTCTTCTCCAGAGTCTTCATCCTATAATCTAGCGTAGGTCAAACCTTCCAGTTGAGCTTCTTCCTCTAGGGTACCCCTTACATTCTTTAAGGATCAATGGTATCTTACTCTTTCAATAAAAGACCAGCGACATCCGAGCTACTCAGATAGAAGGTTTTTTCTTTCGTATTAAAAGACAGGATTATCCCTAGGATTAAGGGACTTAATATTCTGGTTTGAACTATTATCATTACTTTTCTTCCAGCTAGGTTGACCCTTCTAGTATAGGAATGGGTGGTAAAGCCCCCAAAGAAAGGAACTCCAACCCAGTTAACCCTGCCTTTCTTTTCTAGAGGTTGACTTCCAGTTCCAGGATGCCTCTTATAGGTCTCATCATCGGTGAAAGAAAAGAAATTTGATCGTCTACGATTTTTCAGACTCTACTAGAACATCATCCGATGAAGTTAAATCAGTTACCAAAGCATCTTCTGACTGAGGAGTAGAAAGTGATTCAAAAACAAAACCCGATTTCGTGATCCAATTGATTTTTTGCCTTGGCTGACTTTCATTCAAATGGGGAGTCCAGCCATTCTTCTAGCATAAGCACACCTTATAGAAAAGAAAAAAAGTCCTAAATGAAAGACCCCTGCCGCCTCAAAAGGGTACACATTCGTAGAAGGACAGTCAATATAGGTGCCGCTTCTTCTCCTTAATCGTAAAAAGGGGTTGACAAGCTTACCATGGGTTGTACTATAATAGCCAGACTGGAGAACTAAAGAAGAGTAAGAATAAGCCAAAAATGGGGCAATGAAACCTCTGATAGTAATAGATATTAAGCGATAGCAGAAGATTGGGAGATAACAGAAGGTCCTGTGATCATTGCAGTTCTTTAAAGAGGTTCAAGGCAAAACAAAAAAGGGCTCATCGAAATAGCGCATCCAATCGAAAATGCGTTGTCGGTGAAGAGGCTTCATTATTAGTCCTTATTGGGGAAGCTCTTACAATTCTCGAAGAAATGGACAAAATTCTCATTTTTTTTAACTTTTTGCCGTGCCTCACATCCACTCTCTCTATATCCTCCCTTTTCTCTAGTCCGGGCACCCCGAATAGGTTTTGCACAAACAGAAGTAAAAGTCTCTTCTTGCCTAGGAGATCTTGTCTTAAAAGATGAATACGAGTTAGCAGGGCTGTCCAAAATAGCTCTTGTTGAATGGACAGGATTCTCAGAAAAGAATGGAAAGAGAGAGCCAAAGCATGGCAAGGACTTATAGACTAGCCGGGGAAATTCCCTTAGAAGTTGTTTAACCTTTATCCACTAAGGAGAAGGATTAGTTGCTATTTCTGTCTCCGCCATGCTAGCAATAGGAGATAGTTAGCTTTCAATCTACCTATCCCAATCGGCATCCTAGAAGATCCCCAGCTAGGCAAGAGAGAGATATCGACTAGCAACTTCTGTAAGTCAACTACTATGCCTATCTCTTATCTTTCACCAACTCTATCCTATAGAATGAGTTGCTTATTCTATCTGTCAGCTAGACAAATAGAAGCTTTGATTGGAAGCTAGAAGTATAGACTTGTTTCCTATTGGATTAAGCTAATCTAACTCGAAAATTTTGCTTAACACATGCAAGTCAAACCTATGATGACCTTTCAAGGCCCTTACAAAATAGGCTTGAATCATTGGTTCAGTTCTCGATATGGGATTGACTTGAGGATTCTAAACCAGGTCTCACATTGGCTTAGTGTTCTCTCTCCTATTTGGGGCAGGAAAAGGCTAACTACGGTGCTAGTACATAACAAAAAAAGAGGTCATGCAGAAACTACCGATATGACACGAAACCCAGCTTCCGCTATATGGTTGGCAAGCTAGGTTCTTATCTATCTAGTTTCATAGGTTTTCGAGAGTAAGAGGAAAGAAAAGGTCAATGAGTCTGATCTTCGCGCAATAAGCTACATGAGTGATTATTTCACTTTGGAATGAAAAAAGCATGTCAAACAATTGAATTTCCTCACTCATCTCTCACGCTGTCTGGGAATAGCTCCACTAGACATAGAAGAAAAGAGTGTAGGATTGGTAAGCTTTGCTGGAAAGAAGCTATTCGAAAAATTCAGGAGGCTACTATCAGTGAAGCCCGCTTGCTTCAAAGCATGCTATTGTGTGAAGCAGAAAGGGATAGCGGAAGATCACACCAGACCGGGAAAATGATGATTAGATATTTCGTCAACCACCACTTGAGTGGGATTCGCTTATTTGTTGAAAAGTACCATCCAGATAGTCAACCTTTAGGGCATATGACTAGTAAGGTAAATCAACCTCTCGTATCGACGAGATGCAATAAGAAGAAAATTAACAGACTATGAAAAAATTTGCGTTTGTCTTAACATGGGTGGCTGAAAAAAGTTCTTTCGATCCGATTATTGCGTAAGCTAAGAGTTCAATAGATGAGGAGCCAGATGACATTTTTAGTCAATACCAAAAGCGTAAATGAGTTAGGAGCAAAGAGTGAAGACCAGGAAATTTCCTTCTTAATAGAGT
>JAOTQR010133935.1:0-21573 GCA_025774065.1 Solanum ossicruentum | reverse complement strand
AGTTTAAAATGATTTCGTTGTATTGTTCTTGGAATTGACTAAATTACGACCAAAAGTCAGTCCTTTTAGGGTAGTTTTGATGTTGGCTAACCATCCTTTGTTTGGTGGAATTATTTGCTTGCAATTTTTAGAGTATGGATTTGTTTGATAATGGTTTATGTAGCTGTTAGCTGTTCTTTTGGTATTTTCTTATGTCAATACGTGGTTCCTATGATTTAAATTTATGGTATATATTGATTTTTCCCTATTTCCCTCTAAATATTTGTCACAATCCAGACCTGGGGTCTAGGAGTGATACGACAAATGGGAATTCGAGAGTCCCCAAACAAGCCTCAAGATACCAAAACTCACATCATCGGTTCGGAAGCATATAAAAAAGTAAACACATAGTTCTAGGGACGAGTAAGTAGGACTTATGCTACGGGGGAAAATCGAGATTTAAGATCTTTCCTTCACAAAACATAACCCAAATCATAAATTGCATAACCAACTCACATAACAATAGTCAAAGATAACCAATCCATAACATAAACTTAACCATAGCACATAACATATAACGTAAAGAGGTTTACAAGGTGTCCAAAAATGCCTCTACATAGATGGGTCGGGGCCAAGACATTCCCCGGGCTCGTCCTCAAATACATATTGAAACGAAAGTAACATGGGTAAATAGATGGTGGATCGTCCTTGGAAGATAGGGCTCAACACTACAAACAAACTTCGAATCCGAACTAAGCATCAAACGGTGGATGATCAAGATCCTTGGTCCCTAAATGGTGAAATCATGCAGGCAAGAGTAAGCGTTAGTATATTTGAATGTACTAAGTATGTGGGATGTAATGCATGAAACTTACCAAAACCTACATTTCAATATTAGATGACAAGGGCACATATTATCAAAAGAAATATATAACCAGGAACGTAATATAACAAGCTGTCATGAAACCAATGATGCATAAAGTGCAAATGATGCTAATATATATAGTGGGGATGTGACCTCAACCGATATAAGTAAGACCAAGCGAGTTATTACTTGGAATCCTGATGAAATCCCCTCATCGATAAAAAGGTGGTCTACTTGCCAAAGGTAACCATACTTCACCTTACGGGCATCCCCATTTCGTATGAAGCAACCTTCCTTACGGGCATCCCCATTTCGGATAGGATTTTCACATATAACATGTCATATCATATCATATCATTTCTTCTCCTTACGGGCATCCACATTTCGGAGACAACTTTCCTTACAGGAATCCCCATTTCGAAAAGGAACCTATGCTAGGCACATAGTTCGAGGAAAGAGAGAGAACTCTCCATCCATCGGTGCTAAGTCATTATATATATATATATATATATATATATATATATATATATATATATATTTCCCAAATCATTTCAATGCATCCTTAATGTTTTAAAACCAAATACCATTCATAGTAGTTCATACTTAGGCTCAAATGTCAAAATCATGGTTCATAGTCATAATACTCATGCATAGGAATAACCCATTCATATACAAAATGGTGCAAACACCCAAAATGCTCAAGGAGCCATAATCAGAGACATATGTGTGATCACATTCTTGTCATAACTAATACTTCATCAAAAAATCATATCATAAATCATAATTGAGCTTAACCCACTTCATAATTTCCATAAATCCATGCTCATGAGATGCATATGCTATGAAAAATATGGGAATGGCATGGGTTATTGAGATTCAATCTAAAATCAACAATATAATATGGAACTAAAGTAAAACCATAACTAAATCCACATTTAAACTATAATATAAATCAACATGCTTAGATCAAAGCGTTAAAGGGGCTATGCACAATCATAGATTCATAAAAATGATGAAATCCAATATTTCAAAGCATAAATCATCTTAAAATCAATAGATAAACATAACTCATTCATTATTGGAATTTAAGAAATCATAATATATAAAACCCCAAATTAAAGTAAGCAAAATTCAAGTAGATTTCTTGAAAATAGTTTGGGTCTCCTTGATTGGAAGTAACCAAGGATCAAAAATCCACATACCTTTACTAAGATGATTATGAAATCCCCAAAGAATTTGAAAAAGAATTGAGTTCTGTAGCTCTAAATGTTGAAATCCTCAATAGTTCTTTTTGAGAGTTGTTTTGAGAGTGTTTAAAATATGAGGAGTGAGTTTTTGAATGTTTGAAATTGGTTTTAGGTCTTTAGATAACCATTGAATAGCATAGGAATCCCCAAAGGACCAAAAGAAATAATCAGATTTATGAAAATGCCATTAATGAATCGGCAAGAAAATTTCTTGGAAGCCATTTCACTTGAGGCCACACGGCCTGTGTGGCACTCCACGGTTCGTGTGGAGTGCCCGTGAAGTGACACTTAGAGAAATTTCTGTAAATTTTGATCTTGAACCAACACTTAGAATTTTTCGCATGAGCCCACCAAACGAACATCTTTCACGAGCCATGTAAACCCACACTGTCCGTCTGGTGCTCCTGTCTCCCCAAACTTAGGAAATTTTAGCGAAAAGTTACGAGACGGTGATTCCATACTTAGAAGCTTTTCACTCTGAAGGCTTCACAAAGGGCCACACGGCCCATCCCATGCCACACGACCCATGTGACCGGGCGTGGCACCTCACTTAGCCCTAATAATGGGGCTTTCAAGCTTAGGCCACTCCACGGCTCCTCCACATAATCTGTGAAGCGTCACACGCTCATGTGGTGTGCCAGTGAGGTGCGCCTAGCTTGTAACACCGCACCAAGGCCAACATTCAAAATTTGAGGCCAAGTGTGGTCTCACTTGAGGCCACACGGCTTGTGTGACCTCATACTGGCCGTGTGGTCTCTCTTGAGACAATACTTGGTCCAAATTTTATCAAAATAAGTTTTCTCAAGGTCCAACAATGTCGTACAATAATCGAGTCATTACATCTTCTCCCCTCGGGAACATTCATCCTCGAATGTGCAAGAACAAGGCTTGAGACTTCCAAACATAATATACCATGCATAGTTCAATATTTGAAAATCATAAAGCCATTAAATCTCATGCCGAAATGAAATAAATCATTCAAAACATCATAAAACCATTTTAATGCATATGTATGCATGTCATGACATAAGACTCAAGAAGGAAAGAATTGGGATTAATTAGACAAGGAAGAACCTAATACCTTAGGCTTGAGTAGATTGAAAGAGATCGGGATATCTCTTTATCATTTCCAACTCCGCCTCCCATGTATCACTCTCCATATGTTGATTCCTCCAAAGAACCTTTACCGAAGCCACATCCTTATTATGAAGCTGCTTTACTTGTCTATCCAAGATCTCCACCAGAACCTCCTCATAGGACAAGTTCTCTTCTACCTCAATACCCTCTACAGGTACAACAGTGCTAGGATCACCAACCATCTTTCTCAACATAGACACATGGAAGACCGGGTGAATAAAGCTCAAATCCGGGGGTAACTCCACTCTTTATACCACATTCCCAATCCGCTCAATAACTTCATAATGGCCCATATACCGGGGACTTAGCTTGCTCGTTTTTCCAAAATGCATCACCCCCTTCATCGGTGAGACTTTCACAAACACCCAATCCCAAACTTGAAATTCAAGATCTCTCTTCCTAACATCTGAACAGGACTTTTGGTGACTTTGTGCCGTCTTCAACCTCTCTCTTATTAATTTCACCTTCTCCATAGCCTCCGTTATCAAGTCTGTGCCAATCAAAGCCACCGCCCCCAACTCAAACCACCCTACCAGAGACCTACACCTCCTACCATATAAGGCCTCAAATGGTGCATACCAATGCTAGAGTGGAGGTTATTATTATAAGCAAACTCGATGAGTGGAAGATGGTCATCCCAATTTCCCTTGAACTCCAACACACGAGCCCTCAACATATCCTTCAAGGTTTGAATTGTCCTCTCAACTTGCCCATCGATTTGAGGATGAAAGGTGGTGCTCAAGTTGACCTTAGTATCAAGTCCCTTTTGAAACGATCTCCAAAAGTAAGAAGTAAATTGGGTACCCCAATCCGATATGATAGACCTAGGCACTCCATGAAATCTTACTAACTCTCGAATGTACAACTTTGCATAATCTTCGACACCAAACATAGTCTTAACTAGTAGAAAATGAGTCGATTTAGTCATCTGGTCGATGATAACACAAATGGAGTCAAATTGCTTCCCAGTCCAAGACAACCCAACCAAAAAGTCCATATTTATGTCTTTCTACTTCAAAGTGGGGATCTCGATGTCTTGAGCCAACTCACCGGGCCTTTGATGCTCCACCTTCACTTGTTGACAATTTGGGCACTCGGATACAAACTTGTCTATGTCCCTCTTCATACCATGCCACCAATATACCTTCTTCAAATCCCGATACATCTTAGTAGACCCCAGGTGTATAGAATAATGAGAATTATGGGCTTAGCTTATGATCACCTCCTTAAGGTCATCCACATTCGGAACACATAACCGGTCTTGATACCGAAGTACACCATCTCCCCCTTGGGAAAACACCTCAATATTCTTCTCCACAATCAATTTCTTCAATTCAACCAAGGATGGATCTAGATCTTGCTTAGCTTTCACATTAACAATCACTGAGGGTTCGGCCCCATTTAGAACATATATACTACTATCATTGGAATCGGCCACTTTAACACCCAATCTAGACAAATGGTGAACATCCCTTTCCAACTCCTTCTTCTCCTACTCAACATGAGCCACACTTCCCATAGAGAGCCTACTAAGAGCATCGGTTACCACATTTGCCTTGTCGGGGTGATATAGAACACTCATGTCATAATCCTGTAGGAGTTCCAACCATCTCCTTTGCCTCAAGTTAAGGTCCCTTTGTGTAAACACATATTGCAAGCTCTTATGATTGGTGAAAACATCAGCACATACCCCATACAAATAGTGCCTCCAAATTTTCAAAGCAAAAACAACCACCGCTAACTCAAGGTCATGAGTTGGGTAATTACGCTCATGCACCTTCAATTGCCTTGATGCATAAGTTATCACCTTACCAAGTTGCATAAGTACACAACCCAACCCAATTCGAGAAGTATCACAATATACCATAAACCTATCCAAACCATTTAGTAAAGTCAAAACCAGAGCCGATGTATGTCGATCCTTCAAAGTTTGGAAACTCCTCTCGTACTCATTCAGCCACACAAATTTAGCCTTCTTTTGAGTCAATTTAGTCAATGGATATGAAATAGATGAAAACCCCTCAACGAACCTTCTATAGTAACCTACTAACCCTAGGAAACTTCGAATGTCCGAAGGAGTCAACAGTCTAGGACAATTCTTTACCCCATTGGTCTTCTTTGGATCTACCTTTATACCATCATTGGACACCACATGACCCAGAAAAGCAACTTCACCCAACCAAAACTCACATTTGCTAAATTTGGCATATAACTTATTCTCTCTCAAGGTTTGCAAAACCAACCTCAAATGATCCATATGCTACCGCTCACTCCAGTAACAGATGAGAATATCATCAATAAAGACAACCACAAATCTATCAAGGAATGCTTGAACACCCAATTTATAAGATCCATGAACATGGACGGAGCATTAGTTAGGCCAAATGACATTAGCACAAACTCATAGTGTCCATGCTTCGTTCGAAAGGCCATCTTGGGGATATCATACTCTCAACCTTTAACTGGTGGTACCCGGAACGGAGGTCATTCTTTGAAAAGTGAGTAGAACCTTGAAGTTGGTCAAACAAGTTATTGACTCTAGGTAATAGATACTTATTCTTATGGTCACTTTATTCAATTGCCTATAATTAATACACATCTGAAGAGACCTATCTTTCTTCCTTACGAATAATACCGGAGCACCCCATGGAGATATACTTGGCCTGATGAAACCCTTCTCTAACAAATCTTTCAATTGATCCTTCAATTCCTTCTACTCAGCCGATGCCATATGATAGGGAGGAATAGAGATAGGTTGAGTATCTGGAAGAAGATCTATGATAAAGTTCACTTCCCTTTCTGGAGGAATACTGGGCAAGTCTTCGAGAAACACATCCAAAAACTCATTAACCACATGATCGGACTCAAGAGTAGGTAGTTTGGACTCCACATCCTTAACCCTCACAATATGACATATATATCCATTTAAGATCATCTTCCGAGCTTTAGGTAGGAATTAAACCGACCTTTAATAGCGGAGTCACTACCTTTCCATTCAAGAAGGGGCTCACCGGGAGGTTGGAAATTGACCTTTCGAGTTCTACAATCTATAGAGTCATATGATGCATGTAACCAATCCATCCCAAGAATCTCATCAAAATCATACATTTCAAGTTCCACAAGATCACATGGAAATACCTTACGCAACACAGAAACAGGAAAACCACGATAGACCCTATGTGCAACAACAGATTCACCCAAGGGAGTATAAATTGAGTAAGGCTCCCTCAAAATTTTCGTACTCAAACCAAATTTGACAGCCAATAGAGGAGTCACAAAAGACAAGTTTGCACCTGAATCAAGCAATGCATAAGCATCAAAATCAAAGACCTATAACGTACCAATCATAACATCCGGAGCCTCCTCAACCTCGTAACATGCATGAAGAGCATAAAACCTATTGTTCCTTGGAGCAACACATTGAGGAACTCTTTTGACTGACCTTGTCCACCTTGAGCCACCTGCCTTGGCCTCTACGAACATTATTGGGGCAATCAGCAACCATGTGTTTCTTATCACTCCATCCAAAGCAAGCACCCATTTTTCTCCAACATTTGCCTGTAGGGCTTCTAATACTTATCACACAGAGGGTGCTCCTCACCACCACCAACCGGTGCCCTAGGGCGAGGCACCTTAGAATTAGCAACCTAAGCACCCAAACCTTGGCCTTATTGGAAGCAACCAAGACCACCACCTTGAGAGCCGGAGAACCCACAATCAAAATGGGCTCTCTTAGGATCATGCACTCTCCTCTCCTTGAGTTTCTCCCCTTCAATTTGCTCGGCATAAACCATAAGTCTAGAGATGTCCATATCCCGATTAAGCTTGGCTGTATGACATTCTTACACAAATAAGTAAGAGATGCCAGAGACGAACTTATGCATTCTTGCAGAGGATCAGCCACAAGTGTTGGAACATACTGAGAGAGCTTAGTGAACTTGAGGGCATAACCCCTCAAGCCTTTATCATCCTGCCTAAGGTTGATAAACTCGATCATCTTGGCTTCCATAAGCTCAAGTAGGAAGAAACATCTAGAAAGGCAAGCTTGAACTCTTCCCAGTTAACAACATAACCACAAACCATCTCCATAGACCACTAAGTATACCACACCTATGCTACATCCTTCAACTGATAGGTAGCTAGTTTAGCCATATCCTCAGAAGTGACACCCATGGCATTCAATACCTTGGAGAGCTCATCAATGAACTCCTGAGTATCCTCGTCAGCCTTAGACCTAAAGAATTTCAGAGGATTTATTCGGGTGAAAATTCCCCACTCTAGCAGCCGGAATGGGATCCTTAGAAAAATTGGCCTATCTAGTTAGAGTAGTCACGCCTTGGGCAAACATGGAAAAGGCCGTACGAAATTCACCATTGGAGATAGGCTCATCTATAGGCCCTTGAGGTGCTTGACCCTCATTAGTCGGGGCTGGTCTTGCAGGTCTATCACGAGGGATCTTCTGAAATAGAGAAGGGATACCATCAAGGTCAAGAGCTAAACCACCTATTCACAACACAACATAAGACATGAAGAAGTGAGACAATTCCTAAAACATCATCATAGCCTCCCATTATAGGCATGGTGCACTTCGCACCCATAAATAGAACTCTACTTGACGCGGCATGTTGTAATCCAAGGATTATTTCCAAACTTAGGGCTTTGATACCATATTTGTCACGACCTAGACCTGAGGTCTAGGAGTGACATAGTGAATGGGAACCTGAGGGTCCCTAAACAAGCTTCAAGATACAAAAACTCACTTCATTGGTTCGAAAGTGCATACAAAAGTAAATATATAATTCTAGGTTCAGGTAAGTAGGACTCACGCTATGGGGCAAATCGGGACTTAGGATCTTTCAATCACAACACATAACCCAAACCATAAATCGCATAATCAACTCACATAATGATAGTCAAAGATAACCAATCCATAACATAGACTTAACCATAACACATAACATATAATGTAAAGAGGTTTACAAGGTGTCCAATCCAATAATGCCTCTAAATAGATGGGTGGGGGGCCAAGACATTCCCCGGCCTCACCCTCAAATACATAAAGAAATGAAAGTAACATAGGTAGATAGATGGTGGATCGTCCTTGGAAGATAGGACTCACCACTACAAGTAAACTTGGAATTTGAACTAAGCATTGAATGGTGGATAATCAAGGTCTTCAGTCCCTACATGGTAAAATCATGTAGGCAAAAGTATGCGTTAATACGCTGAATGTACTAAGTATGCGGGATGCAATGCATGAAGCTTACTAAAACCTGCATTTCAATGTTAGATGACAAAGGCACATATTATCGAAAGAAATATATAACAAGGAATGTAATATAACAGATGTCATGAAACCAATGATACATGTAGTGCAAATGATGCTCATATATATAGTGGGGATGTGACCTCAACTGACATAAGTAAGACCAAGTGAGCTATTACTTGGAATCTCGATGAAATCCCCTCATCGGTAAAGAGGTGGTCTGCTTGCCAAAGGTAAACCATACTTCACTTTACAGGCATCCCCATTGCGTATGAAGTAACCTTCCTTACGGGCGTCCCCATTTTGGATAGGATTTTCACATATAATGTATCATATCATATCATTTCTTCTCCTTACGAGCATCCCCATTTCGAAGGCAACTTTCCTTACGGGCATCTCTATTCCAGAAAGAAACCTATGCTAGGCACATAGTTCGAGGAAAGAGTGAGAGAGCCCTCCATCCATGTAAGTCTTCATCCCATAAGAATACATATATGAATATATATATATATATATTCATATACACACACATGCTTCAAAAGACAGTATTCATTTCCAAAATTATTTCAATGTATCCTTAATCTTTCAAAACCTAATACCATTCATAGTAGTTCATACTTAGACTCAAATGCCTAAATCATAGTCCATAGTCATAATACTTATGCATAGGAATAGTCCATTCATATACAAAATAGTGCAAACACCCAAAATGCTCAAGGAGTCATAATCATAGACATATATATGATCATATTTTTGTCATAACCAATACTTTATCAAAAAATCATATCATAAATCATAGTTGGGCTTAACCAACATTATAATTTTTATAAATCCATGCTCATGAAAGCATATGCTATGAAAAATGTGGGAATGACATGGGTGATTGATATTCAATCTAAAATCAATAATATAATATGAAATTAAAGTAAAACCATAACTAAATCCACATTTAAACTATAATATTAATCATCCATACTTAGATCAAAGCCTTAAAGGGACTATGCACAATCATAGATTCATAAAAATGATGAAATCCAATATTTCAAAGCATAAATCATCTTAAAATCAATAAATAAACATAACACATTCATTATTGGAATTTAAGAAATCATAATATTTAAAAGTAAGCTAAATTCAAACAGATTTCTTGAAAATAGTTTGGGTTTCCTTGATTGGAAGTAACCAAGGATCAAAAACCCACATACCTTCTAAGGTGATGATGAAATCCTCAAAGAATTTGAAGAAGAATTGAGTTCCCTAGATCCACATGTTGAAATCCCTAATAGTTCTTTTTGAGAGTTGTGTTGAGAGAGTTTAAATATGAGAAGTGAGTTTTTGAATGTTTGAAATAGGTTTTAGGTCTTCAGATGACCATTGAATAGCATAGGAATCCCCAAAAGACCAAAAGAAATAATCAAATTTATGAAAATGCCATTAATGAATCGGAGGGAAATTTCTTGGAAGCCACTTCAGTTGAGGTGACATGGCCCATGTGTCACTCCACGGTTCATATGGAGTGCCCGTGAAGTGAAACTTAGATGAATTTCTGGACTTGAACCAACACTTAGAATTTTTCGCACGAGCGCACCAAATGGACACCTTTCACGAGCTGTATGAAGACACATGGTCCGTGTGGTGCTCTCTTCTCCCTAAATTTAGGAAATTTTCATGGAAAATTATGAGATGATGATTCCATACTTAGAGGATTTTCACTCCGAAGGCTTCACGGAGGGCCACACATCCCATCCCATGCCACACAACCCATGTGACTAGGCGTGGCACCTCACTTAGCCCCAATGATGGGGCTTTCAAGATTAGGCTACTCCACGGCTCCTCCATATGATACGGCTCGTGTGGGGTGCTAGTGAGGTGTACTTTATCTTGTAACACCACACCAAGGCAAACATTCAAAATTTGAGGCCAAGTGTGGTCTCACTTGAGGCCACATGGCTCGTGTGAGCTCACACTAGCCGTGTGGTCTCTCTTAAGACAACATTTGGTCCAAATTTTGTCCGAAATGAGTTTTCTCAAGGTCTAACAACGTCGTACGACAACTGGGTCATTACAATATTTGTATTTGGCAAAGACATTTTGTTGGTTTCATTTTTGGTTTAAAACATGTGACAAAGTTTGTTTGTCATTAAATTGGGGGGGGGGGGGGGCTGATCATACTATTTTGGTATTTCTGTTGGTTTTTCTTTTTTTCCTATACTATCTTAATAAGTATGTTGCACTTTTTTGGTGACAATGTTGGGTAATATTTTGGTTTATTTTGACTGCTATTCCTTCAAGAAAGATTATCATAGGTTATGACTTATGTATTTTAATACTTGTGATAATGTTATTAAGTGTTGTTTTCATATGTGTGTCATGACTTTTTTTTTTGTTTGAGAATTGTTTATTTATGTTTTTTGGTTTTTAACTATGTTGATATGTTTGCCATGGAATTGGTTAACATGTTGGTTAAATGTTCACGAATAAGCATTTTTCATGGTGATTGACCATTACATCTTGGTGTGAAATTAACTTCTTCGCAGTTGTTTGTTTTTTCCATTTCCTCCCTATACTATGTTAATAAGTATCTTGCACTTTTTGGTGACAATATTTTTTAACATTATAGTCTATTATTTTTGAATGATATTCCTTCAAGATAGGTTATCATTGGTTATGAGTTATTTATTTTAATAGTTGTAATTACTTTATACATTATTGTGTTAAATCATGTCATTACGTGTTGCTTTTCATATGACTTCCATGGATTTGTTTTTTTATTTTATAATTCTTTGTTTTTGTTATTTTGGTTTTAACCTATGTTTTTAAGTTTGCCATGGAATTGGTTATTATAGTTAATATGGTTATTTTGTTTTACAATTGTTTGTGTTTTTTTTTTTTTGGTCAGCATATGTTACTTTGTTGGTTAAGGAATTGGTCTTCTGGTTACAAATTTAGTGTTTTTATTTCTGGGTTTTAACCAATGTTATTAAATTCTGTGATGTTACTACGTTTTTGTTTTTTGGTTTAGGAAAATACGAAATAACCTAAATGGCTTTCATACATAAACTTTAGTGCTCTTGGTGAAATATTCAAGAGGTTGGAAAAATTGAACATGCTTGACATATTCAAACAATCATCATTCGGCTATCTTCTTGAACTACCTAAAATGCATGTTCAACTACAACTCATACGACACCTAGTGCAGAATGAGGTGCCAGTGACAGGAAAGAGACCTTTACATTCTGTTTGAATGATTCTCTACTAGAATTTGTTATTGCTGAGTTCAAGGAAGTAACTGGTTTCAAATGTGGTATACTGGATCATTTTGTCCATGACTTGGTTGGCCCGTCCAAACTAATGGCGAAGTATTTTCCAAAATTCAAGAATAGAAGTGTGCCAAAGGAAGATTTTATCAGGGTCTTTAAGCATGAAGAACTAATCGAGCCAAATGATGTATTCCAAATGTGCATCATCTATTTTATTAGTACCTTTATACTTTCGTCTCCTCTGTAGAATACATCTATTCTCGAAGATCATTTTTTATTGGTTGAGTCTGGAAAGTATGTTGATTATCCGTAGGACTACTTATCGTTTCTTGATTTTAGGGACTGCATCACTAAACAAGTGGCTGCGGGGAAGGAGAGGGTGTTGTTTTGGAGATTTCCTTTCGCTCTTCAAATGTGGTTTTATGAATGTTGCAACCAAGTTGATCGGACAGTTGCAATTAATCGATTTAGACGTAACCCGCAGATGTTCTATTAGGATATTCCAAAGAGGAAGATTTTTTTTAACCACTTCAAAAGAGGGATGTTTCGAGAAGCTGGGAATCTGGTAAGATATACTGTTTGTTGTTTATTATTTTTTTTGGCTAATCATTTTTTTATTAGTACAAGTTTTGGAATATGTCATTCACCTCCGATGAGCTGGTTGTGATATGGGCAGAAGACCTGCCAGTGGCAAATGGCTATGTGTTTGTAGGGATCAGGAGCAGCCCCATCAGAAATCTGACCCCTGTAGTTTCATTTGGCCAGAACAATGCCCTGTGAGGGATGATCCAGTAGATTGTAGGGATGATGAGTAGGATAAAGGAGAGATGTCAAGGAAGTTTGAATCCAACAAAATTGAAGCCATCGAGAGGCTGGAAAAAGAATTACATATGCTATGTCTTGAATTTGTTGTGCAGAGTGTCCATCACAGGTTGAACTTTATATGATTGTAACATCCATGAAATTACCAAAATACCCCTAGAATGGAATCGTGCGCATAACGTATCTTCCCAAGTTTTAATGGAGAATTCGAGATCATATTTGTGATCAGTATAAAAAAGTGAGTGGGAAAATGACCTCAACCTAATTTTAGAGCAACTAGGTCAAAAAGTAAATTTTCGTAATTAAAGTTCGAAAATAGTGTTGGTGCGCGTCTAAGGCGCGATGCGTCTGGGACTCGGACCAACACTTGTATTTTTTTCAAAATTTTTCTATGGGATTGAAAAATCGATCGGAAAGTGATTTACGAAAATTTACACATAAAACTCATTTGGCAAACACGTTTTATGTGTATTTTCATACAAAAATAGTTTTTCAACGTTTTTTGAGTTTTCAATAAAGAATTATACATGTACACGTCCTAGGCGCGGTGTGAACTGAGTTTTTTGGGTCAAAAACTCTTTTGTTTCGTGAGGGGAATTTTGGTGAAACCCTTCCCCTCCTAGACTTTATTCACGACCAATATAAGTCGTTTTAGGTCTAAAAAGAATTTCTAAACCTATTCTAAACTTTCTTAAGCTAAAATTGAGTTGGGGGTCTTGATAGAAGAAGAGAAGATAAGCTAGGGTTTCAGAGATTGAGGTCAATTACTTGCGAATTCGATTGTCTATCTCCCTATTAGATATGTAAGGCTACCTAAAATATTATTTTTGTGCCTAATCTATATCCCTTATCAAGAATTCTAGTCAAGTGTCAAGTCAATTTCATTCCTATGATTTTATGTGAGAAAATACAGAACTTTATTATGAAATCCTTATTGTTTTATCATTATTATGCTAAGAACTTCAGCGTTGAGTACATTATTTTAAATTCTTGAAGTACTACTACAATTACAAGAACCCTAACTAAAATCGAGAATTATTTTTCATATTATATTTTACTACTACTCTATTGCCAAGATAAGCTTTGCATGATAAGATATTATATTCATATAATTATGACTCTATGAAATTCATGAAAGGTTATTCAGTTCAAGGTACGAGTTGGTTAAAGAAACATATTACCATGAGTTATACTAGTAATCTAGTTACTACACTTATCTTTTAAGCATAATATCTGATTTAAAAGATCAGTTCAGATAGTTAAGGTATTTTTGCATTATTATTCATCATGTATAAGTTTCAGAGTTTGAGAAAGCATTATTACTTTTGAGAAAGAAAAACCAGTTTATAGAAAATATGTTGAGGCAACGCTCCAAGTAGTATATTTTTAGTTTTCCCCTTGAGTGGGACATGTTTCTAGATATGAGCATTACAAAAATTATTTTGGGAGTAGTATTAAGCACCGATATGAGTGAGAGTAATAATAATAACTTGAACTTATAAACTACGTAGCCAATGTAAGTTAGGATTGTACCAACGTAAAACTTCTTACTTGCCACTGAAATGGCCTAGTTTTGGGATGGATCTACTCTCCTAGTTTTCGTTTGTTACTCTGACAAAGTATGGGACAACTCTGGCAACGTAAGTAAGACATTATATCACCACGAAGCTCATAGTGGTGGTTGTCGGTTAGAGAAACTCCCCAAGTAAGCTAGTTTCTGTGTAAAGACTTTCAACATATGTTCTTTTTTCAGTATGTATTGTATTACTACTTGTGCTATCTTATTTTGAGACATGTTTTGATTACCTTGATTATAATATCCTATCCTATGTTTTTGTTTTGGCCATTTTATATACCGTACATTCCACGTACTAACTTCTTTGGCACTGCATCATTTTATAATGAGCTTCTAATATCCACATGATAGCAGATATTTAGGACGTCGGCTTTCTAGAGGCAATCGGTGAGACCTCTTTGCTTTTTGAGGACTTTAGTCAGTTTAGTTTATGTATTTTATTTTATAGTCAGGTAGCCGTGGGTCTTGTTACGACACCTATCTCAATATAGTAGAGGCTTCATGGACAGAGTTAGTAAGTTGGTGTAGTCTTTCTATTCAGACATTTTAAGTATTATTACTAATTGTACTGAAAGTTATTTTTAGACTTTATTTAAAGCTTGATTTGAGATTCTCTGAGTTTTTATTAAATATTTTAAAAGGCTCATCTTGTAAATCTTATGCATGCATGTAAAGTTTTCAGTTGAGTAAGTCAGCCAGGCCAAGGGTTTTCTTGGGGACCAGCGATGGTTCGCGAGTGCCAGTCACGTCTAGGGTGTAGACTCGGGGCATGACAAACTTGGTATCATAGTACAGAGTTCATGTGTAGTAGGGTGTCAATGAAATCGTGTCTGTAGGATCTTATTTATGATTGTGAGGGCCCACTTTTATAAATGAGAGACTATTGACATCTATGAAAAGTTTTTCTTCTTTCACACTATAGATCGTGCAATAGGGTTACTTTCTAAGAAACTTATCTATATTTGTGCAGTTGATAGATTCGTTCGACTACCTCTCATAATTAAGGTGGTTGGAATAGAAAATTCCAGATTCTTATTGTTGAGTTACCTTTAGATAAAGTGTTCAGAAAGCGAAGAGACTGCACCAGGCTTAAGAAGAGCCAATTAGTGTACTTAAATTTATCGATCTAAAATAATGCACTCTTATTCATATGAATCTAATGTTTGTGCTAGAGTAAGATAAGAACTCTGTTCCCTAAATCGTTCTTCAGATGTTATTCTTGAGAGAAAGTTACGTTATGCCTCTAAATACTTAGTAGTATCTCCTTCCTTTGAGAGAAAGTGATTGAAGGCCCTTGTAAACCACATGTGGTAGAATGATCCTAGAGCTAGAGAGAGGTAGAAGTCATGAAGAGTGGGAATAGTAACTGCTTGAAGTTGGTAGCTAAGAGTCATGTGGTGATAAGTCAAGTCTCTTCTAAGTTTTGGTTAAAAAGTAGTAAGTGTTGTCTACCTTCTATGATAAAGTAGAGGAAAAGTGGTTAGTTTGTATGAGATGGTGCATACTTGAATATGAAATGAGTTGATATTGAAGTAGCATTGTGTTAGTAATGATAAGTATATGTGATAAATATAAGAACAAAGGGCGTAAAGTAGTAGATCTAAACTAGGCTCATGATTTTGAAAGAAGAGTCATATGAGATTTATAGAGTTATGAGTTTAGCTAGGTAAGGAGGTATAATGGATGAGCGCATATTATCTTAACTTATAAAAGAGAGTGTGATAATTGACTATGCTTAGATGGACCATGAGATAAAGATTTATTTCTTATCATGAGATTTAGTGATCTAACATTTCTTGACTTTATCTAGTAGTCTAGAGTTAGTATAGTATATATATATGAGAAGTGTGGATGTATATGTTTAGTATTAAACCTTAAGCTTGAACTTTAAGTGAGTAGCATGAGAAAAGGGGACAACAGGATGAGAGTGACACTATTAGTTGGAGATTTGGTCTAGTAGACTTGACAAAGCATATGCAAGAAATGAAATATTGGCTTGAAAGAAGTGTGTGGTTACGAGTATGGAAAATGTGACACTTAGATGAAAATAGTGAATTAAGGCTAAGTAATTAGGTAAGAAAAAAGGGCTAAAATATATATCCAAGATAGTCTATAACAATGAAGGACTTTAAGTTAATGAGTTACAATAGTACCTAGATAGTATATTGAGATGCCAATGTGGAGTAGGCTAAAGTAGACACTCTCTACTACCCTTAAGAATTGGTTCAAAGGAGGGATAGCTGTAGATAATGAGGGGTCTCCCATTATAGTCCAAATTTTCTCTAGTCAAATATAAGTGAACATAGAAGATGAGTGATAGCGGACCAAAAAGGAAGATATTAGATCATAAGTCATAGAAAGCGGCTATTATGCCAATAAGATCAACAAGAAATGGAAGATACCTATAAAGATATATAGAAGAAAGTTAGAAGTTGGTACCTCAGAAGAAAATATTAGCAGCAGTTTCATATTTTTGAGTAGTAAGTAACAGGAGGATATAAGCATCTATACATAGTGATGCTCCAATTGTATGTAGGGTGTTAGTATAGCTTAGCGAAGAGAATCAGTTCACAGACTTAAAGAGGTGACCTTTGAGCTAAGGGGGAGATGTTTAGGTAATAAATCAAAGTAGATCTTGAGCTTTTGATAGGGTTGAGTTGATCAGAATAAGACATTGATACTTTTCTATTTCATACATATTCCTTATACTTCATCATGATGATACTTTATTTCTATCTTATGCAAAGTCACCATGCCTATGATTCGAACTCATGTACTTCATGTTGATACGTGTTCATGTTCAACTCTTAAAGTGAGAAGTGATAACGTCATTCAACAATTCTGATCTTATCTCATGAACTGATAGTTTTCAGCCTTATGTTACGCAAGATAAGACATGAGCTTTACAGTATACACAGTTTCATAAACTCGTGATGATCCCTAAAAAACTAGTGGCATCATATTACGTTATGAATATTCTCATATTAGATTTCCTAAATGAATTATGCTTACGATATTATACTCCAAGCCCTTGTAGTAATTCCAATTTTTGGTATTGATAGTGATGTTCATGATAGCAAATGAATAGCGACAGATGAAAGAGGATGGGTGTCACTTATGGTGACAGTTATAGTATGCTTATCCTAATTAAGGTTACAGGTAAAGAGAAAAGAAAAAACAGATGGGATTTTGTTGTGTATAAAAAACTGGTAAGAGTAGATTGGTATGCCTCCTAATATGAGTTAATAAGATTGTGGGTGTGATGGTGCTATTATAAGTTTAAAAATTTCTAGGTAATGTTGACCTCTAAGAAGCTATAAAGTGATTAGAATAATAATCTTGAATGTGTGATTACCATTAAGTGAGGTATAGTTGTAGGCTATCGATGACTTTTGGCAATGAATTTCAAGTAGATGTATGAGAATAGTACTCTCTATAAGAAAGTCTCTATGGAAGTGCAGAACATAATCCTTATGAATTAGATTGGTATGAGTATGACCACCTTACGGATAACACTTTGTGACCTTGAGGTAGGCTTGAACATGATAAAAGTATGCAATAGACTTAGGTGTTGATGAGAGTTATAAGCTTCAATTAATGAGGGGTATAACTCAAGAAGAAGAGCATAGTTGGGGAGAGTGGCTGCATTGAAGGCTGACAGTTGGTTCTTTTAGTACATGTCAGTTCTATCCTTATATCAGGTCAATAGCCTTCTTTTAGAGTTTTCAGAAATTTTGATAGAAGTGTTCGAAATGGTAACCTTTTTTTCAATATAGATATGACGTCCATTAGCTAGTTGAGTTCCTACATTAAGTTGTTGTTTATCATTGAGTTGACTATGTGAGTATTGAGTATTGGGGTTATTGTATTATATTCATCGCTTTTTATGATGATGTTGGAGGTAAATTTTCATATCTATCCTTGAGGTTAATAATTGCTTCAGTTGTGTAGGGTTGCTTGTCTAAATTCTTGAGTATAGTTTGTGCCTTGAGTAAGCCACAACATCCTCATCATTCGAAGATGAATGATCCCGGGGGGGGGGGGGGGTATTGTAACACCCGTGAAATTATCGAAATACCCATAGAATGAAATCATATGCATAACGGCTCTTCCCAAGCTTCAATGAAAAATTCGAGATAGGATTTGCGATCAGTACAAAAAACTAAGTGGGAAAATGGCCTCAACCCAATTTTAGAGCAATCGGGTCGAAAAATAATTTTTTATTATTAAATTCAAAAACAGTGTTGGTGCATACCCAAGGCACGACGCGCCTTTAACACGGACCAACACTTCTATTTTTTTAAAAAATTTCTATGGGATTGAAAAATCGATCGAAAAGCGATTTACAAAAAATTACACATAAAACACATTTGACCTTTTTGATCTCAGAGGACTCTAGTCAGTTTAGTTTATGTATTTTATTTTATATTCAGGTAGTCGTGGGTCTTGTTGCGGCACCTATCTCAATATAGTACAGGCTTCATCGATAAAGTTAGTGAGTCGGTCTAGTCTTTCAATTCAGACATTTTAGGTATTATTATTAATTGTATGAAGAGTTATTTTCAGACTTTGTGTAAAGTTTGATTTGAGATTTTATGAGTTTTTAAAAAAATATAGTTTAAAAGGTTCATCTTGTAAAGCTTTTGCATGCATATAAAGTTTTTAGTTGAGTAAGTCAGCCAGGCCAAGGGTTCGCTTGGGGATCAGCGATGGTTCTCAAGTGACAGTCACGTCTAGGGTTTATACTTGGGGCGTGACCATGATATTCTTATTCTCTATTGAATTAGTTACAGGTTCATCAACAATTAACAATTTTGGAGGCTAAGGTTGGTCACTTGGAGGCTAAGGTTGATCAGGAGTTTCGTAGAATTAAGTTTTTCATTGAGGAGTCATTCAAAAAATTTATATTAGAGATGAGGAAGGAACTAAATGTGGAACCCCAAGGTGGTAATATGATTTACCAAAGGTATCACTTAACTACTTTAAAAGATTTTTTCTTTTTCCATAAATTTTTCTACTCTACAACAAAAAGAAAATAGTTTTGTAATTGATTTTCTAATAATTCTTTTAAGACTAGGATTGCTTTGATCATGAAGATACTTTTTTCAAAAGATGCAAGCGGGATTTGTGATCCCCGCAATGTTCTTCCATCAGCTAATATGGTTTGATATATGTTATTTCTTTTAGATGTTTTTTGGGTCTTCTTTACTTTTTGCTAAATAGTTACTTATTTGTTTTAGCTATACAGGGGAATGGTATATCTTTTGATAAAATTTTGGTTAAATTCAGAGTATTTCTTTTAACCCACATTCTATGTGTGCCTTACTCTTCACTATTTCATATTTTTACTTTTTAGGTTGTTATGTTGGTTAATATGTTGTTTTTGACCTTCAATGAAAATCAACTGGGAAAAACATTACTATGTTGGTGTTATATTTTTAAAAGGTGGGGCCAATTGTGGGATGCATATTTGTCTTATTGTTGATGATGAGCTGCACTTTTGGGCTTTTTTTTAGTTGTCTGCAAATTTTTTTTTTGCTGCTCCTTTTTGTTCTCTTTAGCTTTACGATTGTTTGCCTAGTTGTATGTTTATTATTTAGTGTTTGGCTACTTTATTATCAGGGTAATGTACACAATAAAGATGAACAAGGGGTTGCTAGTACCAAGGAGCAGCGTGGTGACGATGCATTATTATCAAATGATGGTAATTCTTCCTACCTAAGTGGCATTCTGTAACCAAGGATCTACCAGTCTATATTTACGTTTAGGTCATTAATACTTGTTTTGTTTAACTTATAGGCGAAGCTATAGGTGTTTCTCATAAGACGCCTATGCTTGATCAATGACTTTAAATTGTCGTATTTGAGTGAATCCCAACTTGTTTCTCTATAAAACAAGATCCCTTACATGTCGCTGATGCATGTAGCTAGAGCTAAGGTTCATGGAAGTTCCTTCAATCCCCGTACATTGATCCTATTAACACAGATGGGTTTGCAGTCAAGCCCCTTGGAATATTTCAAAGGAAGCACCCTTTTGATGAGCATGATAATTTTGATGTGGAGAGGGACTTGATTGACTCCTTTTAATTATGGATCATGCAAAGGTTGTCGAAGAAATGCGGAAAGTATGTATATTTCTATTTTATTTTATTTAATTATTATTGCTACATTATCAGTTAATGACTTGGTCCTTTTTTTGTAGGAAACAAAATGTATTCACTCTTGCATCCAATAAGATCAGTCCCTTCTTTGACTTTGGTGTTGATACAGTAGACAGGATGGACTGATTTTACGATTTGGCCACTACAAGGTGACCATAGGGAGACTCGTTAAATAATATATTTATATATATTTATATAATCTCCAATAATATTTCTTATTTTCATTAATGGTTTGTATATGTTCTTTTGGTTAAACCCATGTTACTAAGTGCGGCATGAGATTTGTTAATCTGATAGTTATATGTTCGTTTAAACCTTCAATGTCATTGCTTAAACCTATGATAATTTTTTGGTTATGAATTTAAACCTATGTTACTAATTTTGTCATGGGATTGATTAATCTGATGGTTACAAATTGGTTTAAACATATGTTACTAAGTGTGCCATGGGATTGGTTAATTGTTGGTTATAAGTTGGTTTAAACCCATGTTGCTAATTTTGATATTGGATTGGTTAATATGATGGTTACAAGTTGGTTTAAACCCATGTTATTAATTTTTTCATGGGATTGGTTAATATGATGGTTATAAGTTGGTCTAAATCAATGTTACTAATTTTGACATGAGATTGGTTAATCTGATAGTTTTAAGTTGGTTTAAACCCATGTTAAATGTCATTTTTTCAAGTTTTGAAAATTGTTGTTTTGTTGTTATAGGTTATGACTTTAAACATATATTACTAAGTATACCATAAGATTGGTTAATATGTTTGTTATATGTTGGTTTACACCCATGTTACTAATTTTGACATGGTATTAGTTAATGTGATGGTAATAAGTTGGTTTAGACCCATGTTACTAATTTTGTCATGGGATTGGTTAATATGATGGTTATAAGTTGGTCTAAACCCATGTTACTAATTTTGACATGAGATTGATTAATCTGATAGCTTTAAGTTGGTCTAAACCCATGTTGAATGTCATTCCTTCAAGTTTTAAAAGTTGTTGTTTTGTTGTTATAGGTTATGACTTTAAGCATATGTTACTAAGTCTTCCATGCGATTGGTTAATATGTTTGTTATATGTTGTTTTAAATCTTGATTACCATTCCTTCAAAAATTGAAAGTTGTTCTTTGCTTTTTATAGGCTATGATTTTAAACCTATATTACTAAGTTGGACATGTCATTGGTTAGTTTGTTGGTTATAAGTTTTTTTAAATCTTGAATGCCATTTAAAAAGATATGTTTTAATAATTTTTTGCT
>JAOTQR010133896.1:7915-21581 GCA_025774065.1 Solanum ossicruentum | reverse complement strand
GGGGTCCATGTCTTGTTAACCATGTTTTAGCCTAAGGGTGCCACCACAAGCATCTCACGGTTCGTGAAGAGCACCATAGACCATGAAGGTGATCATGGAGGGACCCTTGGCCAAATATATCTCAAAATTCACCAGATCATATCCTAGAGATCCTTCATGATAGGTTTAATGAGCAGCGAAGTCCATAGTGCAAGAGTCTAGCTCCAAATTTTGTTCATTTTTCATTAATGGTTTCTATGGTAATTTGGTTCACTTCCAAGGTCTTTTATGAATTTTATTCTTATCATAAGACCCCTAAAGCATCCCCTGCCATTTAATACACTTCTTTTTCAATTCAAACATCTAAACTCTAGAATTCAAGTTGCTAAGACTCTATTCAAGTTATGCTTTGAAGATTAAAGTTGAGGGATTCTAAGGATCTTAAAGAACAAATCTAGTTCATCCTTATCCTCCTAATATCTTAGTGGTATGTATGGTTTTATTCATGATTTCCTTTCAACATGAAGCCCTAAAACATATTTCATGAAATGTATGAATTCTATGAATGAATTCCAAATGGGTCTTTTAACTTAGCTTCATTTGGATGAAATTTAGTTACCGGATGAGTTCAATTGATGATTTTATTATGATCTAAGTCTCATCATGTCGATTTCTATGGATTTTATGAGAACTGAAAATGCATGTCCCTTTCTATGATGAATTTATGCATGGGTAATATCAAATATGTTTGAATTGTTGATTTCTTTATGGATTTATTATGATTTCATCTTATTATGATGCTTTAATTATGAATTCTAAGTACCCATGATATTCTATCATCCCTCATGGAATATGTGTGCATGAACAAGTATTTTCATGAGATTTATTGTAATTACCTAGCTTTTTGTACAGCATAGTGATCCTTGGAATTCGGTCAAGGAAAGTTTCGGGGCAAGATGACATCTCATGAAAGCCTCCATGGGTTGTTTGACCCTATATGGGACACCCAAATCAGTTTAAAATCCTTCATTACTATTTATTCTTATTCAAAACACTTAGCTTCTCATTCACTCACTCAAACGCTTGCTGAATCCACTTTTCGAACTATAACCGATGGAGTCCCATGGAACCTCTAAGCTCGATCAAAGTTTATTTTCAAGCCTTAAATTCAAGCTTATTTATGTTATTTTTGGACATTGTGGGTCTCTTACATCAAGCCAAGTTCGAAGAAATTCCATCGTCTAAGTTTTTCTCAAATACCAATAAGAGGGTCAACTTTAAAGGCACATATGTCATAGCTAACAAGGCACAAGGTTTTCCTCAACCTATCATATTAAAGCTCTTTGACTCGGCTATCCAACGTAATTGGTTTCACCTCATTTTGAGTTCGGATGAAGAAGTTATGCCCGTTTTCGTAAAGCTATCCCGTGCATTGTTGTCAACATTTCTCTAAGTCAAGCCACACAAGCAACCACACGGGCCGTGTGGCTTCTCATGATCCATAGGAATGGCCTTGGTCCTTAAATAGGAGACTTTTTGTAGAAGTGATGTGCCTCGCCCAGCCACATGGACTACATGGTATGGTATGGACAGAGAGGCCCTCCGTGGCCAAGTTGATTTTTGTCGATTGAAGTTATGCTTTATTTGAGCTTTGAAAACTATGAACTATGGTGAACTTTTGATATGGATTTCATGATACCCAAATTGGGATTTTACTACAATGTTGGTGGGGTGATTTTGAATTGATTTTACTCTTCTTGCTTACTCTTGAATTGCATGATTTTGAACAAATACCATGAGCCCACTATGTGTTTGATGAAAATACATAACAAGAATTCTCAAGTTGTTTACATGATTTACAAGTCAAGTGTTTCAAGATAATTTGTGGGTTTCCAAGCATGTATTAGATTCATGAATAATTTCCATGATCTACAAGTGAATTGTGAAGCATACATGAAGGGTCATGACTCACACTATATTTCTCACCCTCTAGTACAAGGTGAATGTCTACACGAAGGGATCAAGAATCATGTTTTATACCTTATACTCATGTGCAACCCATTAGGATGTATTACCTTACACCTACATGAAGGGTCATGAATCATGTTGTATACCTTACACTAATGTACGTATCAATATTACTTAATATATTATGTCTACGTGAAGGGGTCATGAACCATGTTACATACCTTACCCTCTTGTACGACTTAATATCATCTACTATCCTCTACCTACTAGAAGGGGTCATGACTCATGTTATACTCTTTACCTTCTAATATAAGATGTTTGGCTGACCTATTCATGTCATTTTGTTGTGTTAAACAAGTTATGAAATTATGATTATTCTCAAGCATGTTTTATCCTAAGTATTGATTACACATGGCATATTGAGCTTATATTCTATGGTTATGATTAAGCATCTTGTTCATTATGACATATGGTCCTTTTTGCATTGTATCTCACATACATAGTACATTTCAAAGTACTAATGCATACTCTATGCCTACAAGATATCAATATATAGGGATCGGAGCACTTATTGATCATCCTTCACGTGGCTAGGCGAATCGCTCAAGTTAGCTTATGGTGAGTCCTCATGTCCAGGGATAATATCTATCTTCTTTTATGGTTATGTTAAGACTATATATTGTATACTTTGGACACTTACCTATGAGGGTGAGCCCGTGAAGTGTCTAGCCCCCCCTCCATTCTATGCAGAGGTTGTGTTGGATATTTGTGGATGGTTATGTTCAAGTTTGACTCGTTGTATATCAATATTTGTATGAAATATTTTCCTTAGTCCCATCTTCCCTTTTATTTAACCCACTCTTGTTATTGTTTATTTTGTTTTCGCAACCAAGGATATGTGCCTACTACAATCAAGTGGCTTATTTTGGTTGTCTTCGGACTTCTCATTTGCTGTGTCACATCTAGGCCCTAGGCTTGTGTCATGAAACGTTTGGTATCATAGCACTACGATGTTAATGGTCTTCAAAAATCAAACACATTGCATCAATTAGAGTCTTATTCATGGTTGAAAAACGTGCCACAACTATGAATAGGAGGTTATGAGGGTTTTTAGGAAAGGTTTTACTTCTTCATGATCTATATCATTCCTTAGATGTAAAGATATGTTTTACCCAAATAATGAATGTTCTTTGCATTTTTATATCATTCCATCTCAAAGAGAGAGCCCACGGAACGCTCGCAAAACCGAGGAGGGTCCGGCCTTTCAAGATCCTCAAGGAGAAGGGGCCACCTAAGTTGTGTTCCTGAATGCTATAAATATATTGACCCATGCTATGATCAACCTATTAAATCAGGGGGCCCTCATGCCCCTACTCCGGCCACAAGGGTGAGGGACTTCACAAGGATGAACCCTCCGGAGTTTTATGGGTCCAAAGCGGAGGAAGATCCCCAAGAATTTATTGATAGGGTATATAAGGTGCTAGCTATTATGGAGGTGAATTCAGAAGAGAAGGTGAAACTAACAGTGTATCAAGTTAAGGGTGTGGCTCAAGTTTGGTTTGCCTAAAGGAAGTTGGAGAGGGGAAATCATGATGCTATCCCTTGAGAGGAGTTCAAAGCCACCTTTCTCAACCGATTCTTACATATTGAGTCTAGAGAGGCCAAAATGATGGAATTTATGAATCTCAAGCAAGGTTCCATGAGTGTGAGGGAGTATGCTCCTAAATTCAACAAGCTCTCTAAGTACGCATCACAATTAGTTGCAAAACCTAGGTCTAGGATGAACAAGTTTGTGTTGGGAGTGTCCCACTTGGTGAATGAAGAATGTTGTACTACCATGTTAGTTGGTGATATGGACTCGTCTCGACGCATAATATAAGCCGAATAACTTGAGGGAGAAAACATAGGAAAAGGAGAAGTGGGGGGTCTAAGAGGGCTCAGTTTCAGGGAGGTTTCAATGTGCTAAGGATGGTCACTTCCAACACGGTCACAAATTTCAAGGCCACAGGTTCTCTGGTGCTCGAAACGAGAGGCTTGCAAATGATGGGGTGCCTAACCCTATGTTTCAACGTGGCAAGGGAGGGATGACTAATCCTATGGGCCAAAAGTGTGGGAGGAATCATAGTGGAAAATTGTCATGACCCAAGCCTAGGGCCTAGGCATGACACGACGAATGTGGAACTCGAAGGAACCCCAAACAAGCCTCTTAAATTATCATTGCACATCATTGGTTGCAGAAGCATATAAAAGGCATAAAGAGTAAGAATATGGGGTAATGGTACTAAGGGAAAAGCTTGCATGACATCATAATCAAGATACGAAGAGTCAAAGCTCATATCATTGGTACAAAACATGTCCAACAATGACCCAAATACATAGATAAGAGTGGGGGCCAAGATAAAGCAACCGGGATCAACCTCATAGTCAAAATAACAAATTTAACAAGTATCTCAATACATAATAAGAGAAATGTAGATTAAGTTCACCGAAGTGGAGGACTCACCAACTAGCTTGAGTAATATCGAACTAGCCATATGGAGGAGGAGGATGATCAACTTGGGTTTCGGTTCCTGCATGGTGATATCATGTAGGCAAGAGTATGCGTTAGTATGTTTGAATGTACTAAGTATGTATGATGCAACGCAACAAAAGATAGACCTCATAATAAAAATGCATATCATTAGGCAATAGGCATAATATAACAATATAGCATGCATGATCAATGCATAAGTAACTCATGCTCAAATAGGATATCATATGTGTAGAATAGACCAAGCTAGCTTTCCAAGTTACATATCCCTTGGTAGGTTGGTAATGATGTCGCCTCATCACTTAGGTGGTGAGGTAGAAACCCCTTACTAGGTTGATGAATACAAACCCCCATCTAGGTTGATGATGATGCCACCCTATCACCGTGGTGGTGAAGTATAAACCCCTCACTAGGTTGATGAGTACGAACCCCGATCTAGGTTATCCAGACTCTTAGTCCCCAAGATTGGGCATGGTCTAATACAATACTTTATATAGGATTTATCATATATATAAGCTCATTTCATCATCATAAGATCATTCATATCATATCACATGCTTTGGACCTGTAATTCCTTAAGAGACCATAGCCGAACATCTTATCAAACACTTGGTGCGTATGTAATGGGGGTACATTTCCATGCCATATAGAGATAAAATCATGCCAGAAAATCTATTGTAAAACCATCAATCAATACCTTGCAACACCCTCAAACAACATACATCAAAACCCCTGATCAAATCTTATAATAGATCCAAGATTTATAGCTCAAAACATAGCAAAATAGTCACAACTTTATATAACTTTAACATAGTTCATAGACATGCTCATACTATTAAACCCATTTGTAAAATCAACTTTAAATCATGCAAATTGAGTAAAAAGAAGATTAGCGCACCATGGGTGGAAGGACCCAATGGCTAAAACCCACATACATTACCTTGGAGATGAACTTAGTGCAGATTGAAGATGGAGACTTGAAGCTTGTAGAAGAACCTTGAAGGAAATCCTTAGTTCTTGATGAGGGTTTGTTACTTGAATTTGAGAATGAAAAATATGGCTAAGTCTTTGAGTGAGTATTTGGAAATGTTTAGGGTTATGCGAGGGTGAATTATGACTAAGTATAGCTAAAAACACGTTTCTGAACACATAGGCCCAAGACTTAAAAGTCTTGGACC
Source organism: Solanum ossicruentum (assembly GCA_025774065.1). Taxonomy (NCBI): domain Eukaryota; kingdom Viridiplantae; phylum Streptophyta; class Magnoliopsida; order Solanales; family Solanaceae; genus Solanum; species Solanum ossicruentum. The sequence goes on along the minus strand of JAOTQR010133896.1, from coordinate 15,926 downwards.
GAACTAGAAAAAACAATCACAAAATAATGCTGTGGCGCGTCGCGGAAAGGGCACACTTTGCTCTCTGGAAATTGCATTCTTGAAATTTCATAATTGTTAATCTTTCACTCTTAAATTGTAGTTAGACCCTGTTCCCTGTAATTTTGACCCCTTGAACAAGAATATAAATTCAGATTTTCGATCTCGCGGATGAATTTTGAGGTATATAGAATTTTAAATTCAAGGCAATTAGAGGCACATTTTCGGGCTCTTTTTGGGGTCGTTTCACAAATGCTTGAGGGGTGTGAATTTTTTCTTTAGGTGTGGAAGAGTAGGTCACAAGCTTGTTGATTACCCTTATGTTTAAAACAAGGGCAAGGATGGTCGTTCCCAAAGGCAGGGTGGCTATGTTGATCAAAGGGGACTAGGAGGCCAACAAGGGGGTGCTCCAAGGAAAAGTCAATTCTATGCTCTCCAAGAAGGTAAGGGGTTGATGAGGTGCCCGTTGTTATTATCGGTATGTTAAAAAATTATGTTGATGATATGTATGCATTGATAGATTAGGGTACCACTCTTTCTTTCATTACTCCTTTTGTTGCCAAAAAGCATTGTCTTTGTCCTAAATTGTTGTGTGAATCTTATGAAGTGTCTATCCCCATTGGTGAGTCTATTATTGCTAAAGGTGTCTTTAGAAATTGTCCCGTTTCTATGTTGCATAACGTCTTTCCTTGTTTTTTGTTGAACTTGATATGGGGATTTTGGTGTTATTCTTGGGATGGATTAGTTACATTCATATCATGCTTCCATTGATCATAGGTCCCGCAGGGTGAGATTCCAATTCCCTAATGAGCCCATTCTTGAGTGGGAAGGTTGTAACATGGTGGTTAATGATAGATGACCTTTTTTATCAACTTCAAGGAGCTAGTCATTTTGCTACGATTCATCTTCAGTCCGGATACCACCAAGTTAAAGTATGGGAGTGTGACATTCCCAAGATGACTTTTCGGACTAGGTATGGGTACTTTGAATTCGTGGTTATCTTTTTTGGTTTGACTAATGCACTAGCCATATTTATGGATCCCTTGAATAGGGTATTTAAACCCTACCTTTATATTTTGTGCTGGTCTTTATTGATGATATCTGTATTTATTCTTGGAGTAAGGAAGAGCATGTGAGTCACTTTAGAATGGTGTTGCAAACCTTGGGGAATGAGAGTTTGTTTACTAAACATGGAAAGTATGAATTTTAGTTGAAGGAGGTTGCATTTCTAGGGCATATGTTGTCGAGTGAGGTCATTAAGGTTGATCCTAAGAAGATGGAGGTGATATAACATTAGACTTAAGCATTGACCCCGCTTTGTTAGAATTGAATGTTTTGGGAAGAGGAGGAAAAGGTGGAGGTTTCTTCCTAACGGGGACATAGTACATATTTTTGATATTGATTGGGTTGAGGTACTTGATCCTGCATGAGACACATGATTCATCCCATTCTATCCTTCCTAATTTTAGAAAGAGCTATATAGAATTTAGAGAAGCATCTTGGTGAGGTTGATGACATAGCTTTGATTGGACCGACTTTGGTTCTGGATGCCATGGAGAAAGTAAGGCTTATAGGAGAAGGTTGAGGAACAAGGATGTAGCATTCATTAGAGTCCTTTGGAAGATTCAACAAGTCGAAAGTGCAACTTGGGAAGTCGAAGCAGAAATGAAGAAGTGATATTCGTACCTCTTTCACTCTATTCAAGACTAAGATAATAAACTAAGTCCTTTCTATAATTTCAAGTCTTAAGTTTCATCCCTCATGACATTTTTGCGTGTATTCTTGTTCATGTTAACAAATTTATAGTGAGTTTTGACATTCATGTTGAAACATTTTGAAAATGATGCTTAAGTGCATCTATTACTTTCATGTTGGGCTGAAAGCTTCATAACTACTTCTCTTCCATATGTTTCCCTGACATTTGAGGAGGAATGTTCCTAAGGGGGAGATGATGTAACGACTTGGATTTTTGTATAGCTTAGTGATCCTTGGAATTTGGTCCTAGAAAGTTTCAAGCCAAGATGACATCTCATGGAAGTCTCCATGGGCTGTGTGGCGCTATATAGAACCTCCAAATTAGTTTAAGCTCCTTCATTACTATTCATTCTTATTTGAAACACTTAGCTTCTCATTCACTTACTCAAACGCTTGCCGAATTCACTTTTCGAACTCTAACAAGAGGATTCCCGTAGAACCTCCAAGATTAATAAGTTCCCTTTCAAGCCTTTAATTCAAGTATTTATGTTGTTTTAAGACATCGTGGGTCTCCTACATCAAGCCAAGTTGGAAGGTATTCCATCAAATAACTTTTTCACAAGTACCGATAAGAGGGTCAACTTTAAATGGTCATATCTCTTAGCTCACAAGGAATGAGTGTACCACGGCCTATTAAATTAAAGCTCTTTGAATTAGCTTTCCAACTCACTGGGTTTTACCTTATTTAGACTTTGGATGAAGATGTTATGCCCATTTTCATAAAGCTCTCTTGTGCTGTGTTGTCACCTTTTCTCTAAGGCAAGCCACACGGACACACATACGGGCCGTATGGCTTCTCACAATCCATGGGAATATACTTAGGCCTAAAACGTCTATTTTTTGGCCAAGTGATGTGCCACGCCTGGCTACAAAGACCATGTGGTGTGCACGGACTGTGAGGCCCTCCATGGGGCTACCGGAGTGAAAATTTTTCTAAGTGTTGATCCAAGTTCCAACTTCCAGAATTTTGCTAAGTGTAGTATCATGGGCACGCCACATGAACCGTGGAGTGCCACACGGGCCACGATGCTTCAATCGTATTGACACTTTGTCATTTTTCTTTCTGTTTAATTAATGGTGTTTTCATATATTTAATTTATTCTAATGATTTTTTGGGACTTTCTATGCTATCTTAACACTACTTAAAGAACTAAACCCTACTCCTAATAATCAAATTCATTCCTCTCAATTTTGGAAACACTCTCAAATTCTCTCAAGAACATATACCAAAACCCCAATAAAAATTCAAGGGAACTCAAGAATAAGTTTTGGATTTCAAGATCCCACTCCAAGCTTCAAGTCTCCTTTAAGCTCATCTCAAGAAAAATCAAGTTTGAGGTATGTGGGTCTTCATTCATGGGTCCTTTCATCCATGGAGGCCAACCTTCTCTTTTTATGAAAATTGCATAATTATAAGTTGTATTTCCTATGGGTGTCTCTTATTATGAATTTGGAATGAAAATTATGTTAGACTTTTATCAATTATTGTTGACTATACAAAAATACCTATTTTATGCTTATACTATGAGTTGATTTATGTCTATTGAGGTTATGCATGATTTCAACATTGAAAACTATGACCTATGGTGAACTTTCGATATGGATGTCATGATACCCAAATGGGGTATTACTACATTAGTGGTGGGTTGATTTTGAATTGATTTTACTCTTCTTGCTTACTCTTGAATTGCATGATTTCGAACAAATGCCATGAGCCCAACATGTGTTTGATGAAACTACATAACAATAACTCTCAAGTTGTTTACATGATTTACAAGTCAAGTGTTTTAAGATAATTTATGGGTTTCCCTGCATGTTTTAGACTCATGAATAGTTTCCATGATTTACAAATGTATTGTGAAGCCTACATGAAGGGATCATGAATCATGCTATATTTCTCACCCTCTAGTACAAGGCAAAGATCAACACAAAGGGGTCATGAATCATGTTGTATACCTCACCCTCATGTGCGACACATTAATATGTATTATCTTACACCTATATGAAGGGGTCATGAATCATGTTGTATACCTCACCCTCATGCACGGATCGTTATTACTTAATATCTTACTTACGTCTATGTGAAAGGATCACGAATCATGTTATGTACATTACCCTCATGTACTACTTAATATCATGTATTATCCACTACCTACTAGAAGGGGTCATGACTCATGCTATAATTTTTATGTTACAATTCAAGCCTAGGGTCTAGACGTGACACGGTGAATGGGAACCCGAAGAGACCCTAAACAAGCCCCTTAGTATATCATTTACGTATTCTTGGTCACAGAAACAATTAAACAATAACAATAGAGTTTGATAGGGGTAAAGGGACTAGGGGAAGTCTTTAATTGCATAAATCATAGAAGAGTCAAAGATGAAGAATAATTACATCACTTGTCTAACAACACCTCTAGCATAGATAGGGTGAGAGCCTAGAAACTTTCTGGGCTCACCATTTTAGTACTAAAGTTCAACATAAAGAGATAGCCAAAGTAAGAGTGCAAAGCTAGTGTCTTTGAACTTGAGGATTCACCAATAGATTATCTTCAAGATGACCAACTAGCCACAGGAAACATGAGCATGAGTAGTTTGGGTTCTTATATGGTAACATCATGTAGGAATAGAGTATGCGTTAGTATATTTGAATGTACTAAGTATGTAGGATGCAATGCAACAAGAGATTGGAAACATAATCAAAATGTATTTACATAAGCAACGAGTAAGTATAATAGTAATATGGCAAGCATTATCAATGCTTTAAGTAAAACATGCTTGTATAGACCACATTACATATATAGGAAGAGACCATCATCATAGACCAATCAACTAGTATTTGAGATCCAATGCATATCACCCCCTTGGAAGGTGATTGAGATAACTATCTCTCAAAAATTAGTACAGGCATAGCAACCCTCGACAAGGTATCCAAGGCATATACCCCTCAACATGGTACTACAAAGATAGCACTCCCCGACAAGGTGGCCAAGGTATATACCCCAGAACATGGTAGTACGTCCACAGCACCCACCTACAAGATGGCCCAGGTATATATCCCTCAACATTGTAGTACAGGCATAGCACCTGCCGACAAGGTGGCCGAGGTGTGCACCCCTCAATATGATAGTGGGAATAGCACCCCCCAATAAGGTGTGGTCATCTTGCTATTGATACTTTTCATGAATAAAACACACATAAAAATTTCTTTGATCATCATAAAGCCACTTAACTCATGAGCTATGCAATAGACCTTCAATAACTCAAGAGACCTTAACTAGACATTTTATCAAACACTTGATAGGTGTGTAATGCTAGTTCAAAATCATATAATTTATGAGTAAGATCGTGAGAGAAAACATAAAATAAATCAAACCACCAACAATTTGTAACACCCATGTGCAAGATACATTGAAACTCCTCATTATATCTCATAACAGATCATAGATCCATAGCTCAAAACATGTTTAAACAGTCATATCTTATGAAACCCCAACATAGTTTATAATCAAGTTCATAATGGGTAATACCCATAAGTAAATCAGGTTAGAAAAATGCAATTTTCATAGAAAGGAAGGTTGGGAACCATGGTGAAAGGACCCAATAGTTGATTCCCACATACCTCATCTTTGGAGATTTCCTTGATGAATTTTTAAATGAGAACTTGGAGCTTGAATGAAGTTCTTGTGATCCGGAATAGAGTTTGGGACATTTGAATTTAGATGAAATATTTGGCTAAGTGTTAGAGAGGCTTTTGGGTAATATCTTGAATGTTATGGGGTTGACAAATGACTAAGTATAGGTGTTTTTATGCATAGGAAGGCTTAGGCCCAAGGTCTCAAAGCCTTAGGCCTAACTGAAAAAACACTACAACAAAATGTACTGATCCGTGCCCTGGCCGCATCGGGCTAGGGGCACGGATCGCCACTGTTTTTCAACAACTTTGAAAAATAAATTTTTCTATAATTGCTTTAAAATCGGGGTTATACCCATTTCTAACTCAATTTTTCTCCTTCATCACAAATATGAAGTCATATTTTTGATATCACGCATGAATTTTCAGATATATGAAAATTACGATTATGGGCTTTTCTAAAGCACAATTTCAATCACTTTTTGGGGTATTTCAATATCTCCTCAAGGGAACATTGATCCCCGTATGTCAATGAAATATATATAGGAGAAACAACCAAGATAAGTGTATCCCATACATGAATGCAACAAATGGCTTAAACATCATTTTAAAAATCTAAACATAAGTGTCAAAATCACCATAACCATGCTAACATAAATATGAATGCATACAAATGACATAAGGGATGAAACTGAAGAATTGAAATCATATTGGGGATTTAAATTTATACCAAAGGTTTGAGTAGAATGGAAGAGATACGAATACATTTTTGCATGTCCGCCTCGATTTCCCATGTGGGACTTTCAACTTGTTGGTTCCTCCAAAGGTCCTTAATTGAAGCTACTTTAACGTTCCTCAACCTCTTTACTTGTCTATCCAAAATTTCTACCAGAAACTCTTTATAAGTAAAATGGTCCCCAATAGCACCCACAACATCTAAATACGTAATGGCACTTGGGTCTCCCACACACTTCGTCAACATAGAGACATGGAAGACCGGATGAACCATATCACGGCGTTGGGCAACTCCAACTTATAGGACACCATACTAATCTTCCTCAACACTTTACAAGGAACCACAAATATTGGACTAAATTTACCTTTTTTACAAAATGAACCAGACCCTTCAAGAGTGAGACCTTCAAATAGACCCAATCACTTATCTTAAATTCAAGATCTCTTTTCCTCACATTAGCATAGGACTTTTGTCTACTTTGGGTTGTTCTCACTCTTTCCCTTATCATCCTCACCTTCTCCATCCATAAGAATATCTGGATCGAACAAAGCCTTTTCCTCCACCACAAACCATATAACTGGGGATCTACAACATCTATCATAGAGAGCCTCAAAAGGAACCGTACCAATGCTTGAATGATAACTATTATTGTAAGAAAACTCAATGAGTGGAAGATGTTCAACCCAACTACCCTTAAACTCCAAAACACATGCTCTAAGTATATCCTCAAGAGTTTCGATAGTTCTCTAAGCTTGGCCATCCGTTTGAGGGTTAAAAGTCATACTAAGTTTTACGTTGGTTCCAAGAACTCTTTGGAAGGACCTCAAAAAGTGAGAAGTGAATTGAGCACCACGATCCGAAATGATAGATAAAGGCACCCCATGCAATCTAACCAACTTATGAATGTACAATTTAGCATAATCTTTGGCTCTATAAGTTGTTTTGACCAGTACGAAATGAGCCGACTTTGTAATTCTATCCGCCATAACCCAAATTGAATAAAAATGCTTTTTCAACTTAGGCAACCTAACCACAAAATCCATGTTGATTTCCTCCCACTTCCAAGTTGGAATATCTATATCTTGGGCTAGGCCATATGGCCTTTGACGCTCATCTTTCACTTGTTGGAAATTATAACAACCGCATACAAACTTTACGACATCTCTCTTCATACCACCCTACCAAAATACTTCCCTCAAATGTCTATACGTCTTTGTAGAGTCGGGGTGAATACAATGGGAAGAATTATGAGCCTCATCAAGAATCTTCTCTCTCTAGTCATCAATAGTAGGCACACACAACCTACCTTGGTACCTAAGGGCACCATCTCTCCCTTGGGAGAAAACCTCCATCGTACCATTTCTCACTAAGGCCTTCAACTATAAAAAGGCGGGGTCAAGATCTTGCTTCACCTTCACCTCCTCAATCAATGAAGATTTCGAACCATCAACAACCACTACCCTACTATTTTCAACCTCCTCTAACATAAGTCCCAGTCTAGACAACCGACGTACCTCTCTAGACACCTCTTCACCACCAACATCAACATGAGATAGGCTACCTATAGACACCCTACTCAAAGCATCGACCATAATATTAGCCTTACCGAACTGATAATGCACACTTATATCATAATCTTTAAGAAGCACTACCCAATGTCATTGTCTCAAGTTGAGATCTTTTTAGGTGAACACGTATTGGAGACTCTTATGATCAGTAAGCACATCCACAAACACACTACAAAAATAATGATGCCAAATTTTTAATGCAAATACCACGACAGCGAATTCAAGATCATGGGTCGGATAATTTTTTTGATGCACCTTATGTTGTCTAGAGGCACAAGATATCACCTTCCCATTTTGCAT
>JAOTQR010133847.1:0-21593 GCA_025774065.1 Solanum ossicruentum | reverse complement strand
TCTAAGTGTTTGATACAATGTCCGTATGTGGTTTCTTTAGGAATTGAAGGCCCAAAGCATGAGACATGATATGAATATAGTTATGATAATGAAATGAGCTTATATATATATATATATATGATAAATCCAATATAAAGTATTCCAATAGACCATGTCCAATCCCGGGGCAATAACAGTCCGGATAACCTAGATAGGGGTTCGTACTCATCAATCTAGTGAGGGGTTTGTACTTCACCACCAGGGTGATAGGGTGGTATCATCATAGATGGCGATTTGTACTCATAAACCTAATGAGGGGTTTGTACCACACCACCTACGTGATTGGGTGGCGTCATCACTAACCTAATATGGGGTTTGTATCTTAGATAGCCAGATTTGTCTCTTCTACACATATGATCCTATATGAGCATGAATTACTTAAGCATGTTTTATTTATGCATTGATCATACATGCCATATTGTTATATTATGCCTATTGCCTATTCTTATGCATTTTGATTATGATGCCCATCTCTTTTCCATTGCTTCCTACATACATAGTACATCCTAACGTACTAATGCATACTTTTGCCTACATGATATCACCATGTAGGAACCAAAGTCTAAGTTGATCATCCTTCTCCTCCACGTGGCTAGTTAGGTACTAATCAAGCTCGTTTGTGAGTCCTCCTTTCAAGGGTCCTTAGTCTATGCTTCTCTTATTATGTATTGAGAAACTTTTTTAATTTCCTATTTTGACTATGAGGGCAATCCCTGTTGCTTTGCTTGTCCCTCGCTCTTATCTAAATAATAGAGGTGCTTGTTGGACATGCTATGTATCTATGATATGAGCTTGACTTTTTGTCTCTTGGTTATGATGTTATGCAAGCTTTCCCCTTAGTTCCTTTTTTCCCTATTCTCACTCTTTATGTCTTTTATATGTTTCCATGACCAATGATATGTAACGATAAACTAAGAGGCTTGTTTGGGGTCCCTTCGGGTTCCCCATTTTCCATGTCACGTCTAGGTTGTAGGCTTGGGTCGTGATAAACTTGGCATCAGAGCAATAGGTTCATAGATCCTTGAAGTCTAACACAACATGTCGATTAGGGTCCTATTCATAGTTGTGAAGCGCGCCATGACTATGAATAGGAGCTGTGAGATGTTTTAAGAAATGTTTCCCTTCTTCATGTCCTAAGTCTTTCATTAGAGTTGTGTAAGTTTTCCCCCTATGAATTGTTCTTTGCGATACTTGATCGTGCCTAATAGTCGAGAGGAAGAAGGGCCAAAACTCCCGAGGAGCAACCTACCAATGGTGAGTTCAGGACACTCTCACTATACTTGCCCAAGTTGTGGCGAACAAAGTCAATCACGGGGCCCAAGCCCCTTATACTACTACACTGGGAGCAAGGGTGAGGGACTTCATGAGGATGAATCCTCCAGCGTTCTATGGGTCAAAGGTAGATGAAGATCTACAAGAGTTTATTGATGAGGTCTACAAGATCTTTTATATCATGGGTGTTGGGCTAGGCAGATTTAGCTGTGTACCAACACAAAAGGGTAGCCCAAATATGGTATGTTAAATGGAAGGGATAGAAGGGAAATGTGGTTCTTTGGGAGGAGTTAAAATTGGTTTTCCTTAATCGCTTTTTCTCTCTTGAGCTTAGGAAAGCTAAGTTGGTAGAGTTCATGAACTTGAAACAAGGTGCTATGAGTGTGAGGTAATATGCCCTCAAGTTTAATCAACTTTTCAAGTATGCTTCTCATTTCGTGGCCGATCCTAGATCTGTCATGACTAAGTTTTTGATCGGGGTCTCTGACTTGGTGAGCGAAGAATGTCAATTCGCTTTGCTAATTAGTGACTATACTTGTCTCGGTTGGTGACATATGCCGAGTAAGTGGAGGAAGAAAAGTGGAGAAAGAGGAGAGGTCATCAGGCCAAGAGGGCCCATTTTGAGGGTAAGTTCCAAAGGGGTGGCTGGATCCCTCAAGGCCAAGGCCCTTCTCATGCTACTAATATGGGGTCAGCCAATTACGTCCCCAGGACTCAAGGTGTTGGTGGTGTGTCTCCCATTGATGTATGTACTAAATATGGAAAGAGTCATAGGGTACCATGTTTGAAGGGTTCTAATGCATGATTTGATTGTGGGGAGCTTGGTCACAAAAGGATGGATTTTCCAAGAAACTGCTGTAAGGGCTGGGCTGAAAATGCAATTCAATTGGGTTGAGGTGGCCTTCAAGGTGCTGCCCAAGGCTCTACCGATTTGATGCACTACATGGACGGAAAGGGGTTGGTGGGGTCCCCGATGTTGTTGCCAATATGTTGAAAATATTTGACTTTGATGTCTATGCTTTGATTGATCCGGGTGCCACTCTTTCCTTTGTTAGCCTTTTTGTTGCTAAAAAGTTCCATGTTTTCCCTGCATTTTTACATGAGTCATATGAAGTGTCTACTCCTACTGGAGCCTCTGTATCTTCTAGGAAAGTTTATAGAAGTTATCCTATTTGCATTTTGCATAAGTTGTTTCCTTGTGATCTAGTTGAATTAGACATGGTAGATTTTGATGTCATTCTTGGGATGGATTGGTTGCATGCCTACTATGCGTCTATTAATTGTAGAACCCATAGGGGTCAAATTCACTTTCCTAATGAACCGATCCTTGAGTGAAAAGTCAAGATGTGGTGGTCAATGGTAGATTCATCACTTGCATTAAAGCCCGTAAGTTGATCTCTAAGGGGTGCTTGTATCATCTTGTGAGGGGTAAAGATGTAGAGTCCAAAGTCCTTTCCATAGAGTTGGTTACGGTTGTAAATGTGTTTCTTGATGTCTTCTCAAATGACCTTCCCATTGTTCCTCCGAAAAGGGAAATAGATTTTGATATAAACCTCTTCCCTGATATTCAACCCATTTCTATTCCCCCGTAACATATGGCCCCGGCGGAGTTGTAGGTGTTAAAGGAACAATTGAAAGATTTATTGGAGGAATTTATTAGGCCTAGTCAATCACCTTGGGGTGCACCGGTATAATTTGTGAAGAAGAAGGATTGGTCCCTTAGAATGTGCATTGACTACCGGCAACTCAATAGGGATACTATAAAGAATATATATCCTCTTACAAGAATTGATGAGTTGTTTGACCAATTGCAAGGGGGCTAGCTTTTTCTCTAAGATTGATCTTCGATTGGGGTAACATCAAGTGAGGGTGAGGGAGTGCAACATTCCCAAGATTCCCTTTCGAACTAGGTATGGGCATTATAAGTTTGTGCTTATGTCTTTTGGGTAAATTGATGTACCGGCCATCTCTATGGACCTAGTGAATAGGTCTTCAAACCCTACTTTGATTCCTTTATTGTGGTCTTCATCAATGATATTTTGATTTATTAACATAGTAGGGAGGAGCATGTGGGTTATTTGAGGGTTGTGTTGTAATGATTGATGGTGGAGAAATTATATGCCAAGTATGAAAAGTGCGAATTTTAGTTGAAGGAGGTAGTATTCTTAGGTCATGTGGTGTTGACAGATGGCATAAAAGTGGATCTGAAGAAAATTGATTTGATTAAGAATTGGCCTAGACCATTGGCCCCATTGGATATTAGGAGTTTCTTGGGCCTAGCATTTTATTATAGAGGGTTTGTAAATGTGTTCGCCTCTATTGCTTCCCCTATAACAAAATTGACTCAAAAGAAGGTTAAGTTCATGTGCATAATCATCCAGGTAAGGCAAATGTGGTGATCACTGGTTGGGTGGTTTGAAGTTGGTGAGATGGCTTTGTTGGGACCAGATTTGGTTTTGGAAGCTCTTGAGAAGGTAAGAATGATTAGGGAGAGACTGAAGACGGCCCAAAGTCACCAAAAGTCCTATGCCGATGAGAGGAGAAGAGACCCTGAATTCAAAGTGGGTGATTGGGTTTATTTGAAAGTTTCTCCAATGAAGGGTATGGTCTACTTAGGTTAGAAGGACAAGTTGAGCCCAAGGTATGTTGGTCCTTATGAGCTCATAAGAAGGGTTTGCAAGGTAGCTTATGAGTTGAGGTTGCCTAGTGAGATGAATTGGTTCATCCGGTGTTTCATGTCTCTATGTTGAGGAAATGTGTTGGAAATCCTAATGCTATTGTGCCTCTCGATGTTGTAGGTGTTGTTGAAGGTAACTTGACTTACGAAGAGATTCCAATTTAGATTTTGGATAGACAAGTGAAGAGATTGAGAAATAGGGAGGTGGGCATCCGTTAAGGTCCTTTGGAGGAACCAACAAGTGGAAAGTGATACATGGGAGGCTGAAGCGGACATGCAAAAGTGGTATCCTTATCTTTTCCACTATAATCAACCTAAGGTATTAATTCTTAGTCCCCTATGTGATTTCAAGTCTGGTATTTCAGCCCCTATGTCTTTCATATGCATTTATGTTTAAGTTGGCAAGTTTATGATGATTTTAAGCATATGCTAAGATTTTGAAAATAGTGTTTAAAATGTAATGTTGCATTATTGTTGGGGCTGATTTGTTTATGATCACTCTTGTCTCATATGTCTTTTTTACTTTCGGGGACGAATGTTCCCAAGAGGGAGATATTGAAACAACCCCAAAAAGTTCGTAAAAATGTGCCTTAGAGTGCCATGAATTTTAAATTCTATATTTCTAAAAAATTGTGCGCGATGTCAAAAATCCGACTTCATGTTCTTATTTAGGGGGTCAACATTAGGGGAAAAAGGGTCTAAGCCCTGCTTAAAAGCAAACAAAGAGCAATTTAAGTTTCCTTAAAATTGCTTATCTAGTTTCTTTCTGTGATGGTGTAGCGAAGCGCCTCCATCATGGACATGTCTTAATTCAATCTTCGCGACAGGGCCACGACGCAGACCTCTGTAGTTTCTGCCCAGTTATTTTTCTGTACGGCCCAAGACTTTTGGGTCTTGGGCCCAAGTGTCCCTAAATGTGTTTTTCCCTATACTTAGCCATATTTTACCCTAATATAATCCAAAATATTCTACAGTATCCTCTCAAACACTTAACCATATTCTTCACTCCTAAATTCAATTCTCAAAAACCTCATCTGGAACTCAGGATTTCCTTCAAGCTTCAAGCCTCCATTTTCAATCTTCATCAAGAACTTTCTCAAAGCTAAGGAATGTGGATTTCAATCATTCGGTTCTTCCACCCATGGTGCCCTAATCTCCTTTTTACTCAATTTCCATGATTTAAAGTTGATTTTACAAAACTTTTTACTAATATGAACATATCTATGAACTATGTTAAAGCTATGTAAAGTTGTGACTATTTTGCTATTTTTTGAGGTATAAATCTTAAATCTATTGTAAGATTTGATAAGAGGTTCTGATGTATATTGCTTGAGGGTGTTGCAAGGTGTTGATTGAAGGTTTTACAATGGATTTCGTAGCATGATTTCATCTTTAAATTGCATGGTCTCATACCCTAATTACACACCCTCTAAGTGTTTTATAAAATGTCTGGATGTGGTTTCTTGAGGAATTTAAGTCTCAAAGCATGAGACGTGATATGAATTATGTTATGATGCTGAAATGAGATTATATATATGAGAAATCCTATATAAAGTATTGCAACAGATCATGCCCAATCTGGGGGACTAAGATTCCAGATAACATAGATGGGGGTTCGTACTCATCAACCTAGTGAGGGGTTTTTACTTCACCACCAGGGTGATGGGGTAGCATCATCATCAACCTAGATGAAGGTTTGTACTCATCAACCTAATGAGGGGTTTGTACATCACAACCTAAGTGAAGGGGTGGCATCATCACTTACCTAGTATGCGTTTTCTATCTTAGAAAGCTAGCTTGGTCTCTTCTATACATATGATATCCTATATGAGCATGAATTACTTAAGCGTGTTTTATTTATGCTTGGTCATATATGTCATATTGTTATATTATGCCTATTGCCTATTCTTATGCATTTTGATTATGATGCCCATCTCTTTTGCATTTCTTCCTACATTCATAGTACATCCAAACGTACTAACGCATACTTTTGCCTACATGATTTCACCATGTAGGAACCAGAGTCTAAGTTGATCATCCTCCTCCTCCACGTGGCTAGTTAGGTACTAATCAAGCTAGTTTGTGAGTCCTCTTTTCAAGGGACCTTATTCTATGCTTCTCTTATTATGTATTGAGAAACTTTTCTGTATTTTCTGTTTTGACTATGAGGGTAAGCACAGTTGCTTTGTCTTGTCCCTCGCTCTTATCTAAGTAATAGAGGTGCTTGTTGGATGTGCTAGGTATCTATGATATAATCTTGACTCTTTGTCTCTTGGTTATGATGTTATGCAAGTTGTCCCCTTAGTCCCTTTTTGCCCTATTCTCACTCTTTATGGCTTTTATATGCTTGCGCGACCAATGTTGTGTAATGATAAGCTAAGAGGCTTGTTTGGGTTCCCTTCAGGTTCCCCATTCTCCAAGTTACGTCTAATCGCTAGGCTTGGGTCATGACATATATGCATGTATTACTCTCTTCAGTTTTGAAACGATCCCAAAAAGTGCCCGAAAATATGCCTCAAAAGGCCTGGAATTTTAAATTCAATATATGTCAAAATCTATGTGCGATATCGAAAATCCATTTTTATATTCTTGTTCAGGAGGTCAAAATTAGGGGAAGAGGCATCTAACCCCAGTTTAAGAGTAGAAGAATGGCAATTATGATTTTTCACGTGGCAAATTAAAGTATGCTATCTGTGCCCCTGGCCCAACGTTCCAAGGGCGCGCAGATGAAGAGGAATTGTCTCTGCATCCTCTCCGCGATGTGAAGAGGTGTATGTTCTGTCCAGTAATTTTTTGTTTGGTCTAAGACTTTTACATCTTGGGCCTAAAAGTTCCCAAACATTTTTTTCCCTATACTTAGCCTTATTTCACCCTTATATCATCCTAAATATTTCCCTATATTCACTCAAACACTTAGCCATATCTTCACTCCCCAAATTCAAATCTCATCCGAACTAAGGTTTTCCTTCAAGGTTCTTCTTCAAGCTTGAAGTCTCTACCTCTAATCTTCAAGAAGTTCATCCCCAAGCTAAGGTATGTGGATTTCAATCATTGGGTACTTCAACCCATGGTGCCCTAATCTCCTTCTACTCAAATTACATGATCTAATGTTTATTTACAAATGGGTCTTGCATATTATGAAATTCACTACACACTATGTTAAAGCTATGTAAAGTTGTGACTGTTTTGCTATGTTTTGACCTATAAATCTTGGATCTATTGCAAGATTTGATAAGGGATACTGATGTATATTTGCTTGAGGGTGTTACAAGGTGTTGATTGATGATTTTGCAAAGGATTTTCTCGCATGATTTCATCTCTATATTTCATGGTTTTATACTAGCATTACAAATACTCTAAGTGTTTGATAAAATATCCAGTTATAGTTTCTTGAGGAATTGAAGGTCCAAAAAATGAGATACGATACAATTTAAGATATGATGATTAAATAATCTTATGCATATGATAAATTCTATATATATTGTTGCATTATACAATGCCCAATCCAGGGTGACTAAGAACTCGAATAAACTAGATGCGGGTTTATATTCATTAACCTAGTAAAGGGTTTGTACTTCTCCACCTAATGATGGGGCGGCATCATCACCAATCTAGATGGTGGTTCATACTCATTAACCTAGTGAGGGGTTTGTACCTCGCCACCTAGGTGATGGGGAAGAATCATCACCAACCTAGTAAGGGGTTAGTTCTTCAACACCTAAGTGATGGGGCGGTGTCATCACTAACCTACAAAGGGGTTTATACTTTGGAAATCTAGCTGGTCTCTTATACACACATGATATCCTATATGAGCATGAGCTACTTAAGCATGTTTTAATTATGCATTGATCATTCATACCATATTATTATATTTTGCCAATTACCTATTGTTACACATTTTAACTATGATGCATAATTCTTGTTGCATACTTAGTATATTCAAACGTACTAATATATATTCATATGCCTACATGATGTCACCATGTAAGAACCGATGCCCAAGTTGATCATTCTTCTCCGTATGGCTAGTTCGATACTACTCAAACTTGTGGTGAGTCATACAATTTGGGTACCTTGGTCTATGTTGCTCTTGTCATGTATTTAGACACTATTTCCTTATTTTCTATTTTGACGATGAGGGTGAGCCCGGTTGCTCTATCTTGGTCCCCGCTCTTATCTATGTATTAGAGGTGTTTATTGGACATATTGTGTATCTATGTTAAGAGCCTTGAATCTATTGGTCTTGATGTCTATGATATGAGCTTGACTCTTGTCGCTTGACTAGGATGTTTTACAAGCTTTTCCCTTAGTCCTGTTGCGCCCATTCTTACTTTTTATGTTGTTTGTATTTCTTCCGCGATGAAGGATATGTAATGATGTTCTAAGAGGCTTGCTTGAGGTCCCTTTGGGTTCCCTTTGCATCATTTCACGTCTAGGCTCTAGGCTTAGGTCTAGACAAACTTGGTATCAGAGAATTAGGTTGATAGATCCTCGGAGTCCAACATACCATGTTGATTAGAGTCCTATTCATGGTTTTGAAGTGCGTCATAAGTATGAGTAGGAGGCTACGAGACGTTTTAGGTAATGTTTCCATTCTTCATGTTCTACATCGTGATATAGAGTAACAGTGAGTTTCCCCTTAGCTATTGTTCTTTGCTATGCTAGATCATGCGAAACACTAGAGGAAGACGGGCCCGAACTCCCAGGGAGCAACCTACCAATGGTGAACTCCAGGACGCTCTCACTATGGTTGCTCAAGTGGTGGCCAAGAAAGTCAATCAAGTGTCCTAAGCCCCTTATACTACCACCCCGGGAGCTAGGGTAAGGGACTTCTTGAGGATAAATCCTTTGGTTTTCTATAGGTCGAAGGTGCATGAAGATCCATAAGAGTTCATTGATGAGGTCTACAAAATTTTG
Organism: Solanum ossicruentum; assembly: GCA_025774065.1. Classification (NCBI taxonomy): domain Eukaryota; kingdom Viridiplantae; phylum Streptophyta; class Magnoliopsida; order Solanales; family Solanaceae; genus Solanum; species Solanum ossicruentum. The sequence goes on along the minus strand of JAOTQR010133847.1, from coordinate 12,688 downwards.
AATATCATGGGTGTTAGGACGAATGAAAAGGCAGAGTTGGCGGTGTACCAACTCAAAGGGGTAGCACAAATATGGTATGATCAATGGATGGTTGAGAAGGGAATTAGTAATGTGGTGTTTTATGAGGAGTTCAAATTGGCCTTCCTTAATCGATTTTTCCCTCTTGAGCTTAGGGAAGCAAAGTTGGTAGAGTTTATGAACTTTAAACAAGGTCCTTTGAGTGTGAGGGAGTATGCCCTCAAGTTTGATCAAATTTCAGAGTATTCTCCTCATTTGGTGGCCGATCATAGATCTAGGATGAATAAGTTCGTCATGGGGGTCTCAAACTTGGTAAGTGAGGAATGCCGGTCCTTCATGCTAATTAGTGATATGGATTTATCTCGGTTGATGACCAATGTCGAGCAAATGGAGAAGGAGAAATTGAGGATGAGAAGGGGGTATTAGGCCAAGAGGGACCGATTTGAGGGAAATTCTAAAAACGGTCCTAGATTTCATCAAGGCCAAGGGCCTTCTCATGCTACTAATAGGGGGTTTGCTAATGACCTCGCTAGGCGTCATATTGGTGGTGTTGTTGCTCCTATTAATATGTGTCCTACATGTGAGAAGAGTCATAGGGGCCCATTTTTAAAGGGTTCTAATGCATTCTTTGATTGTGGGGAGCTTGGTTACAAAAGGATAGATTGTCCACGAAACTGTCGCAAGGGCTAGGATGCAGATGTTGTCACATTGGGTAGAGGTTGTCCTCAAGATGGTGCCCCAAGGCACAACCGGTTTTATGCACTACATGGCAGGTAAGGGGTTGGTATGGTTTCTGATGTTGTTACCAATATGTTTAAAATCATTGACTTTGATGTATATGCTTTGATTGATTTAGGTGCCATCCTTTCCTTTGTAACCCCTTTTGTTGCTAAAATTTTTCATGTTGAGCCCAATTGTTGCATGAGTCATATAAGTGTCTACTCCTACTGGTTCCTCTATTATTGTTAGGAAAGTTAATAGAAGTTGTCCTATTTGCATTTTCATAAGTTGTTGCCTTATGATCTTGTTGAATTAGATATGGTTGATTTTGATGTCATTCTTTGGATGGATTTGCTGTATTCCTGAGATGCTTCTGTTGATTGTAGAACCCGTAGGGTCAAGTTTCAATACCCTAATGAAGCCGTCGTTGAGTGGGAAAGTGAAGATGTTGTGGTCAAGGGTAGATTCATTTTATACATTTAAGGTCATAAGTTGATCTCTAAGGGGTCTCTTTATCATCTTGTGAGAGTTAGAGATATGGAGTCTAAAGCCCCTTCACAGAGTCGATTCTGGTTGTAAATGAGTTTCTTGATGTCTTTCCAGATGACCTTACTGGTGTCACTCCCAAAAGGGAGATAGATTTTGGCATAGACCTCCTCCCCGATACTCAACCTAGCTCCATTCCCCCTTTATCGTATTGCCTCGACGGAGTTGAAGGAGTTAAAGGAATAATTGAAAGATTTGTTAGAGAAGGGATTCAGTAGACCTTGCCAATCACCTTGGGGTTCTCCGGTATTGTTTGTGAAAAAAAGGATTGGTCCTGTAGAATGTGCACTGACTACCTGCAACTCAATAGGGTCACCATCAATAATAGGTATCCTTTTCCGAGGATTGATGATTCGTTTGACTAATTGCAAGGAGCTAGCTTCTTCTCTAAGATTAATCTTTGATCCAGGTATCATCAATTAAGGATGAGGGAGTGTGATATTCCCAAGATGGCCTTCCAGACTAGATTTGGGCATTATGAGTTTATTTTTTGATGTCTTTTGGGATGACCAATGCATCGGCCATTTTCATGGACCTAACGAATAGTGTCTTCAAACCTTACCTTGATTCCTTTGTTGTGTCCTTATTGATAATATTTTTATCTAATCACATAGTAAGGAGGAGCATATGGGGCATTTGAGGGTTGTGCTACAAAGATTGAGGGAGGAGAAACTATATATCAAATATGACAACTGTAAATTTTGGTAGAAGGAGATTGCATTCTTGTGTCATGTAGTATCAGCGGATGGTATAAAAGTTGATCCTCAATAAACCGATATGATTAGAAATCAACCTAGACCATTGACCCAGTTGGATATTAGGAGCTTCTTGGGCCTAGCAGGTTATTATAGAAGGTTTGTGAATGGGTTCTCCTCCATTGCTTCCCCTATGACAAAATTGACTCAAAAAAAGGATAAGTTTGTGTGGACCGATAAGTGTGAGAGGAGCTTCCAAACATTGAAAGACAAGCTTATGTCCTCTCATATATTGTCACTACCAGATGGGCTTGAGGGATTTGTGGTGTATTGTGATGCTTCCCAGGTTGGTTTGGGTTGTATTTTGATGCAAAATGGTAAAGTCATAGCTTATGCTTCTAGACAACTCAAGGTACATGTAAGGAACTACCCTATCAATGATCTAGAGTTAGCCGCCGTTATGTATGTATTAATGATTTGGTGTCACTACTTTTATGGGGAGCATGTGGATATGTTCATCGATCATAAGAGCCTCTAATATGTCTTTACTCAAAAGGATCTCAACTTGAGGCAAAAAAGATGGTTAGAACTTCTTAATGACTATGGTATGAGTGTGCACTATCATCTGGGTAAGGCAAATATGATGGCAGATACTATGAGTAGGGTTTCTATGGGTAGCTTAGCCCATGTTGATGCTGGTAGGGAGATGGCCAGGGAGGTGCATCAATTGGCTAGATTGGGGGTTAGGTTGGAAGAGGTTGTTGATGATGGTGTGGTTGTTATTGATGGGTCTAAATCTTCATTAGTTGATGAGGAGATAGCAAAACAAATTCTTGACTCCTCCTTGCTTGAATTGAAGGCCTTGGTGAAAGAGGGCAAAGTAGAGATTTTCTCCCAAGGGGGAGATGGTGTCCTTAGCTACAAAGGTAGGTCGTATGTGCCTTATGTTGATGGTTTTAGTGAGAAGATCCATGATAAGCCTCACAATTCTGGTTATTCTTTCCACCCTAGTCCTACTAAAATGTATAAAGACTTGAGAGATGTGTTTTAGTGGGGATGCACGAAGAAGAACATTGCCAAATTCATTTTCGGTTGCCATGGTTGTCAATAAGTCAAAGCCGAACATCAAAGGTCGGGTGGCCTAACCCAAAACATAGAGATTCCTACTTAGAAGTAGGAGGTGATTAATATGGATTTTGTGATTGGGTTGCCCAAGACTAGGAGGGGTTTTGATTCCATATGGGTGGTGGTTGATATGATGACGTAATCGGCCCACTTTCTACTGGTAAACACCACATATGGGGCTGAAGATATGCAAGCTTGTACATTGATGAGTTAGTAAGGTTACATGGGGTTCCTTATCATGATGCACTATTCTTGTGACACTTTTGGAGGTCTTCTCGAATGGGTCTTGGTACAAAAGTTCACCTTAGTATGACCTTTCACCCCAAAACGGATGGCCAAGGCGAAAGAACCATTGAAACACTCGAGGATATGCTAAGGGCTTGTGTATTGGAGTTGAAGGGTAGTTGGGATGACCATCTTCCTTTAATTGAGTTTGCCTACAACAATAGCTATCACTCTAGCATCGGTATGGCTCCTTCTGAAGCTCTTTATGGGAGATATTATAGATCACCGATTGGTTAGTTTGAGGTTAGAGAGGTGGCTTTATTAGGACCATATTTGGTTAAGAAGGGTCTTGAGAAGATTAGGATGATTAGGGAAAGATTGAAGATGATACAAAGTAGAAAAAAATCCTATGCTGATGTGAGAAGAAGAGAGCTTGAATTCAAATTGGGAGATTGGGCTTATTTGAAAGTTTCTCCAATGAAAGGTGTTGTGTGCTTTGATATAAAGGGGAATTTGAGTCAAAGATATGTTGATTCTTATGATATCTTGAGGTTGGTTGACAAGGTAGCTTATGAATTGAAGTTCCCTAGTGAAATGAATTTGGTTCATTTGGTGTTCTATGTCTCTATGTTGAGAAAATGTGTTGGTGATCCTAATGCTATTGTACCTCTTGATGTTGTGGGTGTGGTTGAGGATAACTTGAACTATGAGGAAGTTCTGGTTTAGATTATGGATAGGCAAGTTAAGAGATAGAGGAAGAAGGAGGTGACATCCGTTAAGGTCCTTTGGAGGAACCATCAAATCAAAAGTACTGCTTGGGAGGCCGAAGCGAACATGCAAAAGTAGTGTCCTTATCTTTTCCACTCTACCTCAAGCCTAAGGTACCAATTCTAAGTCCTCTATGTGATTTCATTTCTTGTATTTCAGCCCCTATGCCATTCATATGCATTCATGTTTAAGTTGGTAAGTTTATGGTGATTTTACACTTATGTTGAGGTTTTGGAAATGGTGTTTCAAATGTAATCTTGCATTCTTATTAGGGATGATTTCTTTATGATCTCTCTAGCCTTGTACATATCTTCAGATTCAGGTATGAATGTTCCCAAGGAGGAGATATTGAAATGACCCCAAAAAGTGCCCGAAAATGTGCCTCGGAAGGTCTGAAATTTTAAGTTTCATATATCACAAAATTCGTGCACGATATCAAAATTTTGACTTCATATTCTTATTCAGGCGGTCAAATTTAGGGGAGAAAGGGTCTAACCCCGATTTAAGAGCAAAAGAATGGCATTATGATTTTTCAAGTGGCAAATTCCAATGAGCTATCCGCGCCCCTGGTGCGACGCACCAAGGGAACACAGATGAAGATAAGTTGTCTCCACGTTCTCTCCTTGACATAGAGAGGTGTATGTTCTGTCCAGTAATTTTCTATGCGGTCTATGTTTTTTAAATCATGGGCCTAAAAGTTCCCAAATGTGTTTTGACCTATACTTAGCCTTATTTCACCGTCATATCATCCTAAACATTTCTCAACACTCACTCAAAATCTTAGTCCTATTTTCAATACCCAAATCCAAGTCACAAACACTCATGCAGAACTAAGGTTTTCCTTCAAGGTTCTTCATCAAGGTTTAAGTCTCCATCTCCAATCTTCACCAAGTTCATCCTGAAGTTAAGGTGTGTGAGTTTCAATCTTTAGGTTCTTCCACCCATAGTGCCCTAATCTCCTTTTACTCAAATTACATGATTTAAAGTTTATTTACAAATGGGTCTTGCATATTATGAAATTCACTGCACATGTTAAAGCTACGTAAATTTGTTACTGTTTTGATATGTCTTGTGCTATAAATCATTGATCTATTGTAAGATTTGATGATGGGTTCTGATGTATAATGCTTGAGGGTGTTACAAGGTGTTGATTGATGGTTTTACAATGGATTTTCTTGCATGATTTCACCTCTATATTTCACAGTTTTATAGTAGCATTACGCACACTCTAAGTGTTTGATAAAATGTCCAGTTATGGTTTCTTGAGGAATTAAAGGTCCAAAGTATGAGATTTGATATGATTAACTATATGATGATGAAATGAACTTATGTATGATAAACTCTATATAATGTTTTGAATTAGACCATACCCGATCCGAGGGGACTAAGAACCCGGATAACCTAGATAGGGGTTTGTCCTTATCAACCTAGTGAAGGGTTTGTACTTCTCCACCTATTGATGGGACGACATCATCACTAACCTAGATGGGGGTGCATAGTCATCAACCTAGTGATGGCTTTGTACCTCATCACCTAGGTGATGGGGCGACATCATCACCAACCTAGTGAGTGGTTAGTATTTCTCCACCTATGTGATGGGGCGGCATCATAAGTAACCTACAAAGGGGTTTGTACTATGGAAATCTAGCTTTGCCTCTTCTAGAAATATGATATCCTATATGAGCATGAGCTACTTAAGCATGTTTTAATTATGCATTCATCATACATGCCATATTATTATATTATGCCTATTACTATTCTTACGCATTTTGACTATGATGCCTAATTCTTGTTGCATTGCATCCTATGTACTTGGTATATTCAAACATATTAACACATACTCTATGCCTACATGATGTCACCATGTAGGAACTGCTGCCTAAGTTGATCATCCTCCTCCACGTGGCTAGTTCAATACTACTCAAGGTTGTGGTGAGTCCTCCACTTTGGGGACCTTGGTCTATGTTGCTTTTATTATGTATTTTGACACTTTACTTTATTTTCTATTTTGAAAATGAGGGTGAGTCCAGTTGCTTTGTCTTGGCCCCTACTCTTATCTTTGTATTAGATGTTAAACATATTATGTATTTCTGGTAAGAGTCTTGACTCTATTGCTCTTGATGTCTATTATATAGGTGTCACTCTTGTCCCTTGATTATGATTTGTATAATCTTTTCCCTTAGTCTCGTTGCCCCGTATTCTTACTCTTTTATGTTGTTTTTATTACTTCCGTGACCAAGGATGTGTAATGATATTTTAAGAGGCTTGCTTGGGGTCTCTTTGGGTTCCCCTTGCATCATGTCATGTCTAGGACATAGGCTTGGATCATGAGAATTTTGCATGTTTTCTATTGGTGGCCAACATTAGAACCTGCCTAGTATTACTGACTGGACCAAGGCAGTAATGAATAGGAAATATGATTAATTAACATGATTCAATTGATGTGTTCTCTTCTAATCAACCTAACTCGATCAAGGCGAGGTTGTACTGGGACTAATAGTAAATTGTCAATAATGCACACTAGATAGACGGGCCAAGTCGCACAGTGAAATTCAGCTCTCACCTTTGCCCAAAGGGCTTGCTGAACTTAAATTATCGTCCTATATGCTATGCACTAGATAAGAATTTAGTTATCTTGTGATATTGAGTTAGGGAATCATGTGGAACACCATACCCTAGTTGCTCTCCATTATTGACTTCTCTCTTGCGATAGTTAGCTAGTTTACTTTTTTCATTGATTTTTGTAAACCCCCTCTTTTTTGGGGAATTAAGTTGGTTAATTATTCTAATTGCGAATTGGTGAATTTTCTTGAATCTACGTATTCCCTGTGGGATCGACCCTGGCCTTAATTAGGTTTTATATCTTGACAGCAACGGTTTTATCCTCTAAAAAGTAGGTATAACTTGGGCGACATCAAGAGTCTTGCACCATTGCCGGGGAGTATGGCTAAACTTAGTGAATTCATTAGTAATTTGAGTGTTTATCCTTAGTTCCCTTATCTTACTTTTTTTTTTAGTTTTTTTTCTTTCTTTTCAAGGTGTAGGTGTAGTGTATGCCCAACACTCGGAGTCAAGGCAATCGCTTAACTCCGTTTGATCCATAGATCCATAGAATGTAAGAATGATGGTCTAAGACAATGCCAACAAAGCGACCAATGTAGCTCTAAATAGGAACACTAATGAGAATGCTGGGAATGAGAATCCACCTCCTTTGGAGGTCATTCCTAGCCTCAGGATTTCAATGTCAATGCTTACTTGTGGAATCAGTATATGTTAAATCCTAGAGCTTTGTAGGTGACAAGAGGTATTGTGTAGCCACCATTACCAGCAGACACAAAGTTCACAATCTCGAGTGGCTTACTTTAGATGTTGCAAAACTGTGGGCTATTTGCAGGATTACCATTGGAGGATCCTTATATCCACCGACACAATGTGGCATTTGTCTGTAAGAGTGTGATAGAAACATGGAATCTGTCTATGGATGTTGTGGTACTTCGTTTCTTCGCATTGTCTCTCATGGTCAATGCTGCAGTATGGCTACTAAGCTCCCCTAGAGTTCAATCACCCGTTGGGAGACTTGCAGAAGGCTTTTTTGGAGAGGTACTTCCCTAGATCGAAGAAGCTCAAGTTGAAGGACCAGATCATCAACAATGAATAACTTCCTAGTGATTCGATAAGCACTACTTGGGAATAGTTCACAAAATGTTTGAGGAACATCCCTAACCATAATATAATTGATAATGCCTTGGTGGAGATCTTCTACATTGCCCTTCATGAGAACAGTGAAGCTTGTGCTGACACTATCATGGGGGGCATATTTCTAGGTCAACATTTGCAAGGATTGCAGAACGAATCTGCATGGGGGTAGTGGGATAGAGCATCCATAAAGAGTTCATGCACTGTCTGTGTGGGTCAAGAGCAAGCCAAAATTAATAAAGAGACTATGCAGTAGCTTGCTTAGATTTGCACAAGTATGGATCTGATGATAAACCAGAGCCAAGAGAGAGTGAATGTAGTGGTTCAGTAACCTCCATGTTCACCCATGTACGAGGAGCTATAGTATGATGAGGACGCATGTTTTATTACTGATCATACAATGTGTTTCCGGACTAATACCTAAGGGTCCAATCAGGACTATTGGTGCCAAGGTTAACAAAACCAAGGTCCGATCTTTTGTATAGATGGAGCTTACGGGGACAACCACAAAGGTTATTATGATAGGAACAGGGGTCTAGATGCAAAATAGGTTCACAGAGAAGGCTTCTGTAATGGTCCTTATGCGCCATCACACATCCGCAACACAGAGGAAAGCAATAAGAACTTAGGAGTTGTTTGATCACATGTTGAAGAAGGCTGAGACACAAGATATGAAATGACCCCAAAAGTGCCCAAAAAGGTGGCTTGAAAGTGCACAGAATCATAATTTTCATATATCAAATCCGTGCGTTATTTCAAAAATTTGACATTATATTCTTGATTAGGGGTAAAAATTGAGTGGGAGATAGGTATGGCCCCGATTTTATTGCAAATGAATCAGAATTTCTTTTTTCAAAAAAACCAATTTCTAGTGAGTACTACGTGTTGTTGGGGCGACGCGTCACAGTGTATTTTTCTGTCCAGTTTTTCTACCTCGGTCCAAGACTTTTGGGTCTTTGGCCTAAGTGTTCCCATACGTTAAAATACCTATACTTAGCCTCATTTCACCCTCATATCATCTAAGACATTCCTAAATACTCTCTCAAACACGTAGACAATATTTCATCTCTAAATTATATGTGCAAAAACTCATCCGAATCTTATAGTTCTCTTTCAAGCTTCATGTCTCCATCTCCAATCTTCTTCAAGAATTGTCCAAAGTCAAAGTATATGAGTTTATTTCATGATTTCCTTTCACCCATGATGCCCAAGCTTACCTTTACCTAAAATTACATGATTTAAAGTTGATTTACTCATGGTTCTTACTTATTCTGAAGTTCACTGTACACTAAGTTGGTGTTTCATGAAATTATGATTGTTTTTAGCATGTTTTGAGTTATGAATCTAAGATCTATTGTTGGATTTGAAAAGGTTTTGATGTACATTACTTGAGGTGTTACCAAGTATTTATGGGTGGTTTTACATTCCATTTTCTTACATGATTTCACTCTTGAACTTCATGGTTTTACACTAGTATTACATACACACTAAGTGCTTGATAAAATGTCTGGTTATTGATTCTTGAGTTGTTGAAGGCCTAATGTATGGATACCACTATGATGGAGGGTGTGAAGTTAACCATGTTGAGGGGTTGATAGTTTGACCACTACGTTGGAGGGTGTGAAGTCTATTAAACATGTTAAGGGGTTGATACCTTAGCCACTATGATGGAGGGCATGAAGTCCATTAACCATATTAAGGGGTTGATACCTTGGCCACTATAATGGCGGGTGTGAAGTCCATTAACCATGTTAAGGGATTGATACCTTGACCACTATGATGAAAGGTGTGAAGTCCATTAACCATGTAGAGGGGTTGATAACTTTACCACTATGATAGAGGGTGTGATGTTCATTAACCATGTTGAGGGGTTGATACCTTGATCACTATGATGGAGGGTGTAATGTTCATATACCGAATGAGGGGCATATACCTTGATCACCCTCCAAGGGGGTGTTAAGCCTTGGGTTCCAAGTGCTAGTTAGCTTGGTCTATAATGATGGCCTCTTCTTATATATGTAATATGTTCTATATAAGCATGTTTTACTTCAAGCACCATTCATACATGTCATATTGTTATTATGCTATCAATGGGTCATGATTATGCACTTCGATTATGTTACCTATCTCTTATTGCATTACATCCTACACACTTAGTACATTTAAATGTACTAACACATACTCTATGCCTATATGATGTTACCATATAGGGACCGGAGCTCCATTTGGTCATCCTCCTCCTCCACGTGGCTAGTGGTATCTATTCAAGCTAGTTGGTGAGTCGTCTATTCTGAAGGCGATGTCTTTGATCTGACGCTATGTATTATGACTCTCTCTCAATCTTTGACATATGTTGACTATGAGTGTGAGCCCGGTTGTTTGTCTTGGCCCCAACTAAGTCTCTATGTAGTAGAGGTGTTGTTGGACATGAAGTGTAATTATACAATGGCCTTGACTCTCTTGCCTCTTGATTTTAATATTATGAAAGTTTCCCCTTCGTCCCTTTACCCTTATTTCTATTCTTGTAATCCTATTTAATTTCTTCTGTGACCAAGGATGTGTAATGATATGCTAAGAGGCTTGTTTGGGGTTCCTTCGGGTTCCCCATTCGCCGGTCATGACTAGGCCCTATGTTCGGGTCGTGATTGGATGAGACTCTAAGGGACAAGAGATTAGATATTTGAAGTATTGATTTGAAAATAGAGTCTCACTCTATGGCTATCAAATAGCTTGAACAATAGTTTGGTCAAGTGTTGACTCAGTTTAATCAGCATCAAAGCGGTACACTACCTAGAAATACAGTGCAAAATCCTAAATAGGGAAGTGTGTGGAGGTCACTACTCAGGGTGACAAGATCACTATTAATCCTCCCATGCTGGTTGATGTAGAAGATGTTCAAGAGGAGATGGTTATGGATAAGGATGCGAATGAAGGAGTTGATCATGGTAAAGATGGGATAAGTGAAGCTGCTAATGCACCACATAGGTTGAAGCCCATTCCTAGGCCTCCTTCTCCCTTCCCTCAGAGAATTAAAAAGAGGAAGGAGGAAGGAAAGTTCAAGAACTTTCTCTCCATGCTTAAACAACTCTCAAGGATATGCAAAGTACATGAAGGACTTGGTCACCAAAAAGTGCACTATGAGTCTGGAGCTCTCCCAAAAGCTTCAACATTATAGTGTTGTTGCTACGAGGTCCTTAGATCAGAAGCATGAAGACCCAGATGCTTTCACCACACCTCACTCCATTAGAAATATGGAGTTCGCAAGAGAACTATTTGATCTAGGTGGCTGCATAAATGTAATGCCTCTTACGGTCTACAAAAAGCTTGGAATGGGAGCCCCTACTCCAACTACCATATGGCTATTTATGGCGGATCGCACAGTGAAGAAGCCTGTAGGGATACTGCATGATGTGTTGGTAAAAGTTGAGAAGTTCGTATTCCCTACAGAATTTGTGATCCTAGATTGCAAAGTTGACTTTGATGTCATAACCATCTTGGGAAGACCATTCATAGCCAATGGAAGAGCCCTAATAGATATGGAAGTTAGTCAACTCAGGTTTAGATTGAATGACAAATAAGTTTTCAATATCCATTTGGCTTAAACAACACAAGAGAGTCAACAAAAATCCCCTTGAAAAAGGCTTACAAATAGCACCTTTAAGTCATTCTTAGACTTAGAAAATTTCATCTTTCACAAACTTCCTCTCTACACTTTCTTTACCTAGCAAAGCAGCCATAAGGGGTCTTTTAGGGTTCTTGGAGAATCCCTATAACTTGAAGGTAGTGGTAAGTAAGTTTACATATATGTTTAGTATGGTTTTCTTATTAAAAACAAGAGACTATGTTGGTTATGTTTGTACTGAAATTTTGGACAACATGTACCCCAAGGATTGTTGTGGGCTTTTCTTGTTATTCAAGAAAATTTGCTCTTCTTGGTCATCTTTATTATGAAATAACACTCATTTATTTAACAAAGGTTTGTTTGTTAATGATGAAACCAGGTTGCTGCACCAATTTTACAGTCCGCAAAAGTGAGTTCTTATAGGATGTCACAATTGTGTTCTTAATACAAACTTATGGGTTGTTGGATGGGAGGTTATTGCTTAACGTCCTCAATGATTGCTTTGGCACAGTAATAAAATTTTTAAAGGCTATATTTATGTATATATATGTTGAGGACAGTTTGGTTACAGTTGGAACATAATTGGGATAGTTGAGGTTAAAATGGGGCAAAGGGACGTAATGTTATGCCGCCTATTTGTATATTGCATAGAATTGTTATGTGTTGTGCTTTGTGGGATTTTGTAAGACTTTTATGATAGTACAAAAAGATGCACATTCTATGTATATCATAATGTGTATTTGAAAATATTATTAGGGGTGGAAAGGTTGAAAGAATATGTTCGGTACAAGTATATGCTTGCTGCCCGTATGTTTTTTTTTATGAGATTAGGCTGTCAATATGTATCTATTGGCTGCTAATGCTAGTTTTATTGCCTATTATCTTGTAGATAAATATATAAAGGAAAGGAAGGCTATCTCGAGGTAATAGCGAGGTCATACAGTGAGGTATGTAAGGCTACTTGATCTTGTATTATTTGGCATGAAACATAGATCCCTCCTTGGCACATAAAGGAACTTACCAACTCCGACACAATGATTAACTGTGTCTCCACTCTTTGCTATGCTCATATGCTTCCATACATAGTCACGTTAAAATCTGCCTGCATACTTGGATACCAAGATACATGAGTTCGTTTTGCTAAATAAAGTTCATGAGTTGTTCTACCTCCTATGTATTTCATTATTTGTGTAACTTACTCCTTTCATTATGGTGTTGTCTTTTGTGATTATTTACATGTCATATATTGTACCTACAGTCCTATAGCTCCAAT